>JABXWE010011199.1:0-23180 GCA_014611495.1 Limonius californicus | reverse complement strand
AATTTACAGCGTTTATAAATTTATGAAGGAAGAAAAGGATGCCAAAGAACTTACTATTCCTTTAAGCAGTTTGATCGAAAGGGTGTCGCAAGCAACTGGCGTTGGATCAGCCACCGTCAAAAGAATTGTTAAGGAAGGCAGGCTACAACCGAATATCTTGCCAGAGAATATATAATAGATGATGTGCAGGAACTTATTAAAAATGTTCATGACAGCAGTGATGACTCAGAACTGTATTGGTCGTCTGACGATAAAGACGATTTAGGTTGTAAACCATTATAAGAATATATAATATTATTATATATAATATTATTATAATATTATAATATATATAATTAATTATAAGGTTGACATAACTGAATATTTCTACGCCAAGGTATTCAAATTTCATTACTTGTTCTATAGATTTTTCTTTAATTACTGTTTTACATCTTTTCGGCCCTCTTGCTACTACCAGACTCTTAGTTTTTGCTGTTGATACCTGCATATTGTAAGTTCCCGCAGTTATTCTAAGTTCGTTTAATAACATTCTATGTGTATCCAATTTTGATATGAAGTCTGCAACGTACAATAGAAATCTTGAATATGATCAAGACTGCACTTAGAGAAGACTTCATGAGAATAATAAGCGTTTTGGGTGATACACAGCACACCTAGCGTTTAATCTGTAGCTCTTATCAGAATCTAGCAAAAATCCGTGGTTAAATTTATGGCTGTGTATAAAAATATTAACTGAAGATTTAAACATGCTGCTTACTGACAGATGATCAGGCGGAGTACTGATTTTGGAAGTTATCTTAATTTCTGGTATAGGCAACAAACGAACAACTTTTTAATAACTACTACATCGATGAGTTGTGGATTTATAGTAATAATCCCGAAAAGTAAACAAAGTCGTCTCAGAAGAAGTCTATGAATTCTCTAACAGTCAAAACACTAAACATTCCCTCTAACGCTAATATAACTTTTTCAATTATGAAGTTGTCTACAACGAATGTGCTCCTCACCGACAAACTATAAATCAAAAATATTACATAAACGTTTACATGTTTCTGGTCTTATGAAACGTTCAGGTAAATGGATATCAAGTGATTGAATGATTCGCAAAGGCAATGCAGCTATATATTCGTTTTGTTTGCCAGTTATTAACCAAACAGCTTTTGTTGTTTTTATTTTTTGTTAAAATTAAATTATAAAGTTGCCTCGAGGGTAAGAGATTTGACGACATACACGAGCATAAGCTATGCTTCCAAACTTGTATCAACCAATGACGAAGGTGTTATTAGAATCCAGGAGATGTTCTTTGAGGAGTGTGGCCAAAATATTATAAATATTATTTAATACAGAAAATAGTTAGAAACTACTTTCGATAGTGTTTGATCACCACCTTGCAGTATGTTTTCTTATCCAATAGTTAGGTCATCTATAGCTCAATTTAAATTTTTTTGTCTACATTTGTAGTTGAAATAGATTTTTGTGGAGAGATAGTCGCTAGAGATGCTCATCATGCGTTACAGAGTATTGAGTTGAAATAGACGAAGCAACTTGTTCTGTTGCACAAGTAAATTGAAAATCCATATCCAAGCAGGATATCAGGTCGTCAGTTATTATTTCAACCATTTTTTCTGCCTTTTACTTTATTGGAATCTCATATTTTATTGTCAGTTAGAAGTTTTTGAATTAAGAATCGTTTTACATAAACTGATATCAGTTTATTGTAACTCAAAATTCTTGTTTTTGTGTTGTTTTGTTTTGGTGTCGGCATTCTTGGGACACACCGCGCACAAATTTTCTTCTACTGAAACTGTTCATTCATAACTTCGTAAACAACAAAACAGGAAACAGTAGGTAGCTTATTAATTTTGAATCTTCTGTTTTATCGCATGTGTTAGGTGTATAAATTTAATTTGGATATAAACTGTATACATTTTGGTGATTCAAATAAGTAAATGTAAACTGTTCCTTTAAAGTGTAACAATATCTGAATAAAATCAACATTTGCCATGTGTGCGTAACTAACTGAGAATTCTAGTATCGCATTCTTGGCGTCAAGAGGGTGAAAATACGGAGCAGACGTTTTTAAGTAAGGGGCGGACGGAAGAAAGCCCATGTGTGAGGTAAGAGATGGTTCTGGCATCTTGTTGGGGTTGCATGTTACGCATGTAGCCAGCTACTTATTATAATTAATCTAGGGCACTAGTGATTGAGTATTCTGGTATATAGCTGCAATTAGATAAAGTGTGATTGCTGATCAGTATTGCTCGCTATATGAGTGTGGTTGTGATTGAGAGCTCTCGGAGTTTGGTCAGGTGGTATTGAAAGCTTGTAGAAGTGTGGCTAGCCACGGTGTTTTAAGGAATTGCAAGATGCAGTAAACTCCAAGGGGCAGTAGACTGCGGAATCCTGTGTAACATGTTTCGTGTTGGCAGTTCGCACGGTTGTCACGGAGACATAGGTGGATAGTACTGCTCCCCTGTTGGCACCTTAGGATGCACAGAGTTGAAAATTGGGGCAGTAGACTCCAAAATCCTGTGACATATACGTTCTAAGCAATTCAACGTGTGTCACAGAGACATAGGTGGAGGGTACTCCTCCCCTATTGACTCTTTCGAAAGTGCGCCAGTGCTACTGGTTTTCAGGTGTTCAAATGGTATTGAACAGAAGTAATTATCTAATGGACAATGATGTGGAAGTTAATAATCACCTGAGCGGACCAATCAAAGGGTTAATTATTTGATCCAAGTGTTACCAGTAAACTGCCCGTTCAATGGAGTGAAAGGGGTGGGACCCTCGGTGAGTTACACTACAGTACTTAATAACAGCAACAGAGTCATTTTCTTTTTTATGCTTCCATATGTGGTGTCGCTTATTTGTGACCCTCGTCTGTCAATGGTCCATGCACGGTTCGATTCCAACACTCTAAACTTACGATAAGTATACAAGAAATATGTTAAGCTTAGTTTCTTTGAAACAATCTTTTTTGCGAGTCGAATAAAAACGGTCAACAGATCTTGTTTTATCATGCACGTTTGTTCTCCCTTAGTTGAATAATCGACACAATTTCCGCACGTTCGCTTCGCCCAGCACACCTTCTCCATACATTTCAACTAGCCGTTGATGTCTTTCAACTGAGTGAATTTTTTTTACATTTACAAACGAATCACTGATTACACCTAGCAATCGGCTGGAATGGCGATCAACATGATTAATGAAATGCTAATAAAAATATCGCCTTAGGCACTCATGAACTCAGAGCTAACTAACAGCGTCAGACAAGTTAAGACACATTCCCGGCCAGGTTGCATTTGCAAGTGTCAACTTGTTGCGTTGTAATATATGCAAACTATTCTTACTTTAAAAATGACCTTCGTAATTGATAGTTTGTTTGGCGGGTAAATATACCGACAGAATTGAAGCTTGCTTGGGGTAATTATTGTAGCAGCAACATCTACTAGACTACCAGTAAGCTGATGTGTACTGTAAAAATGGATATACATGTACATGTACATAGATTGCTACTTCATCGCTAAGTGATTTTGACGATCTTTGGTATATGCCGTGTGCATTAAGATTACTTATTTCATTTGCACTAGGTGGTAAAAAGACGGAAGAGGGATGGGAAAGAAGAACAAATGCTGAACTATACGAAATATATAAAGAAACCCCAATTACAGAAAACGTAAAAATACGCAGATTATAATGGTTGGGACATTTAAAAAGAGTGGGAAATACGAGGGTGGTAAAAAACATCGCATGGAAGAAGGCTGAGGGAGTGAAGAAACGATGTAGACCGAGGAAGACATGGGAAGAGGCAATAATAGAAGATCTAAGGGAAAAGGAAATAAAAGATTGGAAATAGAAAGTTATGAACCGAAAGGAATGGGAAAAGATCCTAAATAAACGCTAAGGGCCTAAAGGCCTAAGTTGTAAGCGTAGATAATAATAATAATAATAATTTCATTTGTACAGTCTGATTTCCTACAGGGAAATTATTACGTTCTACCGTTTGCCTAGCTGAACGTGAAAACTAAAAACCTTTTCATTAAAGACTAGCCAGATTAATAAAATGTCGAAGTTTTTTGGATGTTGGAAACAACATATAGTACAATAATCGTATTAGGTAATCAACGTCGATAACGATGTATTACTGTATGAGTAGTTTGTTGCGCATTTATAAGCATTCGAAGTGATTACATCCCTCGTATGTTTCAGTTCTTCATGTGCTGTTTCGGTTTCTGAAATCGCTATAGGCGCGTTCTTGTTGATAATTTTTGTAGATGGGTAGAGTTGGAAAGCTATGTATTTGTTTTAAACATGGAGTTGCCAAAGCAAGCCCAAATAGGTAGGAAGATACAGGTATTTCATTTATACAAATGTCGAATTGCACATCAACAGGAAATGAAAAATACCATTTGGCAACGTCTGCATGAATGGTACTGACACCGGTTCCTGGACATCATGAATATAGCGATGACCATTTAAAGTGCCTGGGACGAACACAAGAAGTGATCTTCTACTGAAGCAAATCGCACCCCAAACCATAACTCCAGGTGTTAAAGCTGTCTGGCGTCTTTTAACAAACTCTAGATTTCGTCGTTCTCCTCGATATCGACGCACCTTCCTACGACCGTAATTTGCCCACAAACAAAATCTTGATTCGTTACTGAAGACAATGTCGTTCCATTGCTGATTCCAATGCTGCCGCTCTTGACACCAAGCAAGCCTAACAGCCTTGTGATGTGCAGTTAAAGGGAGCCGTTGGAATGGATGGTAGGATCGCAGTCCAAATAAGAGATTCTTCTGTAAATTGTTGCCATTGACACGCAGCGGCGAAGAGCTCGCATCCAGTCTACCGCAACAGACCTTCTTATTTGAAAGCGGTCTCGTGTAGCCATTCTTCGAAGAAGTCGATCTTCACGAACATTGCTGCTACGTGGAGCTCTACCAGCTGGACGACATAGCTGAATGCCTTCTTCTGACCAAGCAGACCATATTCGTGCAACTGTAGTGTGGTGCAGATTTGCCCTTCTACCAATTTCACGAAAAGAAAGTCCAGCTTGTTTCATGCCCATAATTCGACCTCTATCAAAATCGGAAATGTGGTTAAAATTTTTACGTTGTCTTACTGGAGGCATTTTAAAACATTAATTGTGTCAGAAAATGTAACAAAATCTCGAAACCACTAATTAATGTTTACTAGATATTGTTTTGTTTCTAAGTAACAAGTTGATGAGAGACAGTAGACGAACACCACAACCACTTGATTTTTTAATGGAAATAGTGATCATTTCATACGCAATAATAAATCCTTAAATCAATTAAAACCCAAAGCCTTTAGCGAATTTTCAAACACGTAGCATTATTTTTAATGGGTGGTGCATTTCATATGAAACTGAGCATATATATCGAGCTACACAGACAGAAAAAGTATTTTATTCAGAGAGTATCCAGCCACTTGTTGACCAATAAATTAAGTGTGTAGAGAGACAATGGGATAATATAAAAAAGTGACGTGCTGAAGTTGGGCCAATTAAATTGGTTTTCTTAGATGTTAATTCCTTTTAATTGGCTTTGTCTATTTAGCTGGTGTTCTAAAATAAAGGAATAATAAAGAATTTATAATGGGTTATGTTATTTAAAAACCAGAGATAAATATAAGTACGTCTTTAAAATTCGGTTTGTTTAAAAGAAAAAATAATCTAGATTTTGTAGAAAAACCATACAATTAAATTAGTGGTGCAGTTGACACACCAGAATTAATATTACTGTTGTACTGGCGACGAAGAATTTTAGAAGAAAGTTATCATTAACAGCTTTATCGCCCCACTGATGGTCGCCGGTCTAATGTCTGATACAACTTCCCTTGGGCACTAATGTAGAAATACGGGAACCAGAAAAAGTTTATGCATTAATAATCCACCGCTGCCAAAACCGGCTTGAAGAATTATGTATAGCGGGTTGTCTGCTTTGGTAATTCTGGGGGATAGAATTCTACTGTTTTACCAACTGAGCTACCACTACTTTACGTTGGACATCTTTAGAAGTTATTAGTGACTGAGCTTATAGAATAGCAATACTTCAAAACAATTGTGTTGTTATGCAATATCAACGTTCTAATAAAAATCAAAACAGTAGCTTTGTAACTAAACAAAAATCTTATAATTCAAAATTAAATGAAAAAAAAGCGGCACAAAGGAGGACTGGAAATGGATATCATCACTGAGTTTTTAATATGGAAAAACTGAAGCAGTTTATTTAGGAGCTAAATAAATTTCCGACTTGTCTACAGGAAAAATTACCATTCCCACGAAAATGTATTCATACCTAATAATTTAAAACGGTAGATTTTGTTTGTATAACACGTAAAAAAGTCTACAACTCAAGAATAGTAAGTGAAAAGCTTTTTTTTCCATGTTCCTCATAAATATAAATCTCTTATAGTTGGTAGAATGGTATGTATGTATACCTTTATTGACACAGCTTCTAGTAACCTATCTAAATGGGAACCATTTTAATGCTTATTGCTAACTAAGATACTGCATTTTTTTGGCCAAACTGAATTTTTAACTGTACGATGTCTGCACGTATAATAGCCCTTTAGTGGAATCTATTGCCATATTTTCTAAATATTCAAATATCGTTCTAATAACGCGTATAAAGTTTTTTTTTTTGAATATAAAAAATTGACCGTTCAGCGAACTAATATTATTCATGACATTGTTAATTATAATTTGTCGCGTAATAATCACAGAATGAAACGACACAGGGCCCTTTCATTATAAAATTTGCTCTCAACAGTTTGCCATATATGAAAAATTAATATAAAATATAGTGGTAGTAATGAGATCAACAACGTTGTGTTTAAATATTAAAAATATATTTGCTTCTAACAAAAATAATACCTCGTTTTATTTGTTTCTGATTATAAGTTAGTTGATCATTCCGGTGGAAAACGCAGAATTAAATAAATGTATGAATATGTAAAACGGTGTAATGCAATTGTAATAGACAGTCGCCTGCAGAGTTGCAAATAAACGCATATTTTGATTGCCCCCGATTCTATTGAAATTACAAGGCTTTGTAATTACAAATCGCAAATACAAAGGAACTAGACGTGTAGCTCTTTATTTAGATAGAATGCTTCACACAAACTTGTCTCCAATTAATCAGTTGGGGCTTTCTTTGTATACGAAACACGTTCGGGCTTTATTACTCCCAAACATTGTAGTCCATGATGCTCACTGCTTTCTGCTTCCCTTCTCGCAGTATTATTTAAACATCTCGCCGTGTAATGAACTTGATCTGCATTTTACAGTTCCTGGGTCCCCTGCAATTACTTGTGCCCCGGAGCTTAGACAGATACCAAAAAGGTTAAATTGTTTTATTGGTATGCAGGATACACCCTGTTTTATATGGATAATGCTTCTTGAAATATCCTTGCTTCTGCACTTTATTGTATATTATACGACAACCTTAGGGCATTCACATTTACGCTTTAAACGAAAATTTTATATTCTAAATATGTCTGAATTTAGTTGGTGCATTAAACAGATATGAAACTTCAGTGCAGAAGAACTAAATAGAACCTTATTTAATATAAACAAATTGTTCACAATTAAAATATAGGTTATAGATCATTTATTGAACGTTGCAGTTGGTATAATTCTTAAAATTATATATTGATATATTGATATAGATATACAAAAGTTTCGTAGTATTTGGCTAAGTAATTGAATGTTTTACAAACGGAAATAATTCGGGTGGTCACTAGATATAATTGTTAAACGTTTTACCCTATAACATATGTTTACTCGAAAGCGTGTCACCAGATCAGCATCATGTCGTATACATCGATAGCCCTTAGGGACAGAATGCTTTTATGGGAATGTATTTTCAATTTTTTGGGATATATTTTACCGATTTGTAACTTCAGGCGAGCACTCAAACATGAGTTTTAGGGGTAGTTGAATACATGAATAAACATGCTTGCAAATCAATGCAAAATATGTTACGCAGATACAACATATTTTTAAACTAACAGCATCTTTTACGAGTACGACATATTTTTATATCGATTTATTTTGCTACCTAACTCTAATATGATATGTCTCCATAAATAAGCGCACCGTGTAAACCCTTTTATACTACAGTGAAGCAATACATAACCCTTAAAATAGTGTTTCCTTGAATTGTTAAGTTATTTATGAGTAATATTAGTGGGAGGCTTAAAATAATAGAAAAATGAGTGAAACACTTCACTTAAACTTTGATAGAGGTTACACATTGTTTTCTAGAAACGCATACTTATAACTACTAAACAGCGAATGATATTAACACAAATGAGGATTTTAAATAAATTCGTCGGAATAGAAAAGTAACATAAGTATAAGACAAACTTGTAACTTGTATAACTTAATTGACTGAATAGAGAAAAGAAAAACCAATGTAACTATAACACACTATATGTCCACCAAATTCCCGAACATAAGGAAATAATATGGGAAAATCTAATTTGGTTGATATTATATTTCAAGAAACTTAAGTATGTAAAGCTTAGGTTACAGTAACTATTATTACTTACTCTAGTTTTAAGCGCATTGATTTATTTAGTTTTAATGAATTGGCGAATTTTATTAGCTTAGTACAGGAGTTATATGGGGTAAAGGGACACCTAGTGTTGTCATCTGAATGTTTTTAAAATATTGCAGAAATAATAGAAATACTACAAGAAGCATGATAGATCACAGGTAAAAAACGATAGTAAATACAACTAAACCAAAGAAAATTAGCGCACAGTAACTTCCTGAATACGAACGATGATCAGGTGCGAGTGATTCTCAACCACAGCATCATATCGCATGCTAATACAGCAAAGTATCTTCGATTACACCTGGATGCCAAACTATGTTGGAAATGGCATATACAGAGGAAAATGCAAAAACTAAATATAAAATACAGAAAAATATACATAGCTGCTGGTAAAAAAGTTCAATGTCTAATGCTCACTAAGTTTCTACTGTACAACCACCGTATTAAAAGCAGTATGGTATGGATTTTGCGCCAAGTCAGTGGCGCTGAATTGTCCTAGAAAGATAATCGAATGTTTATATAACTATTATTTTATAAAATAAGACAATACCTATTTACCTCACTCCATCTATGACATACTTAAATCATATCTTAGTGATAGATCTTTTATGGTAAAATTCCAGTCCCAACAAACCTAACTTCATCCCATACAAGCTGGCGTGCCTTGGGCTCAATCCTGTACGCTTTACATACCGCAAATTTACCAGTGACCAAAAATGCCCAAATTGCAACCTATGCAGATGATACTGCTTCACAAGCCGGCAACATAGATGCAATTGTAGCATCACGGCACCTCCAGGAACAGCTAAATGAAGTTGGCTCAAGAAAAGGCGCATTAGAGCAAACGAAAGTAAATTAGTTCAATTTACATTTACAATGCGTCGACAAACGTGCCCACCTGTAACGTTAAACGACCAAGAAATAATAGAGCAGATTGTGTTAGATAGACGCCTTACGTGGAGAACACATATTTGTACCAAACGGAAACCAAACGGAAACAACTCCACCTAAAACTCGCTAAATTGAACTGGCTTATAGAGGGAAATTCAAGAATCCCACTTGAAAATAAACTACTCATACACAAATCCATACTAAAGCTCATATGAAGGTATGGGATACCACTCTGGGGTAGAGCCAGACACTCAAACATTGAGAACCTACAGAAATATCAATCCAAGGTATTGCTCATCATTACTGTATGACCCTGGTGCATACCAAACACAGCTCTACACAGAGATCTCGCTATGCCAACAGTTAAAACGAGGCATGTGAAATGAGCAGGAAATATCAAATTAGACGAGAAACAAACCCAAACTATTTGGCAATCAATTTGCTTAATAGTAGCATAGTACCACGAAGACTAAACCGGCAACACACTTATTCCAGTAGTGTCAGTGAAAAAAGTGAAGTGTAGTTAATCAGTAAAAGAAATAATAATAATACTCTATATTTAGGAGTGCCAGCAATTCATGTTTACTTCACTCATGTCGTGACTGTATATTTGTATAGACATTAACACATACACCATATTTACTTATTGTTCAGTTATTGAACAGATTGTAAATATTTGCATTGAAATAAAAAAATATATTGCTGTCTACTATAGTAACAATAAATAATTAAATAATTAAATAACCCCACGTTGATGGTGCCAAAGTTATATGCTATGTAAGTTGTTATAAATATAAATAATCAAATAGCCCTACGTTGGCTATTCATATTTATATGCTATGTAAGTTGTTGTAATTATAAGTTAAACATAAATAAATTCATAAATTAACCTTCACGTTGGTAGCGCCCATAATACAAATTAAAATTAATTATCTGTCGAACGAAGAACTTAAATTTTTAATTAAATCAGCATATATTATTGTAAACAAAATCTCAGGGTTCTAATAAAATTATAGATATTCGTGGCTTCTCCCAAGATAGTCATATAATTACAATAATGAATGAAATAAATACATACAGAAAATGATTGTGAACTTATCTTATATTTCAATGATTTTGGAACGGACTTTACATCATGCTTCCTTGAAAATGCATACACCTGCATTTAATTTGGCCCTGACACGGTCACTTCATCTCCATGCCTCGCTCGCTGCATTCCAGAAAACTGTTGAATTTGCGATTATTCCAGCTATCTCGCAAATTGTGTTAGTATCCAAGGGAACACTTCAATAATTTAGTGGAAGTGCATTAAGCAATGCAGGTAAGTAACTTTATTATATTAATTAGTAAGAAAACATCTTTTTACTGATATTAATTAATTTACTTTTCAGGAACCTTTTTAGTAAATTAAACACTTTCGGAGAATTAAATCAGGTAAGTTTTATTATTATTTTTAATAGCACAACAATCACATCACATAAGGAGACTTTTAAATTAAATGAACATCGTTAGAAATATCTTTAACCTCAAAACACATTTTAAACAAATATTGGCCTCGCCTAAAATTTGCAAAATTCGACTTTAATAGTTTATAATTTAAAATTAGGAGCAAATAATTAATACGTGTTTACCCTTCAAGCAACTAAAACATACTGAAATCCCAAAATGGGCCCAAAAATCAGCTTCAACTTTAAAATGCACCAATGGCCAACCAGAAACTTATCTCTACGATCATCATATGTTTTGAAGCATTTTAAAATTGTATATTACAGAATAAATAAATTATAAATTAATAAACAAAATTCATATTTGTGATCTTTACAAAATTACGAATCTTTTGGTACCAATTACTTCAATATTCAAGATAAAAAATATATGTGCTTGAAATTTCCAATTTACATAAATTACTTCAATAGAACCACAAAATTATGAAAAACAGAATCCTACATCATTAACAAATTTACATAAACACAAATACCTCCGCTACATCTGCTAATAACAATATAATTAATAAAAGCAATATCATAACCTCCAAAATTGATATTTTCATCTAACTTTCATAATTTGTAAATAAATAATTTAATTCAACCACACAAAAGTGCTTTAACACTACCCTTCGATAACATATAAATTATTTATAATCATAAAGAAGTCTTAACTCACAAATGAAGCTTAATACAAACATTTTTATAAAAGGAAAAATACAAAATACTAATAATACATTCTAGGGCTCCAATATTGCCTAGGACAACCCCAAATCATCGTCACATCGTCGTGCACAGGTCATAAACGTCCCCAACACTATTCACTACGGAATATTTACAGAAAACTTCACTTTGATCACTAAAACGTCCCATCGTAACATAATCCAAAGATCGGAAACTACCTTTCAGACTAATAGGGTTTACATTTATCAATTATTATAATTATTTCTCTTCGTATAACATAGTTTACTTTACAATCAAGTTAATCAATCTCTATTTCAGGTATAATCTAGATTTCTTCATGAAAAATAGTATCCTTTTAGCAAAAATATCATAGTCGAAGCATAGTAAAGTAAAATTCAATAATTTAGGGTAAATAACATGGCAATATATATAACTATTTCAAAGCCAAACGTTTTAATTAATTCTTTCATATCCAACGTTTAACTTAGAGGCGATGAACAAACAATTTGATTTCAGTTAAGACTTACAAGATGCTCTTTTCTAATTTCGAAAATTCATTTTTCTTACAAAATGATGTCAACTACCGTATAGATACGAGCATTATCCTTATAGATTCCACTGTGTTAATATCGGCCCAGTAGTTTGTGAGATAGGTGCATCACACGCACAAACTAAATTATGATTATATCTAATTTGGATTGCATGTAATTGTATTGCTACATCGAATACATCACATCATCTGATGTCCATAATATGTATTTTCTACTAAGATAACTAAGATTATATGTAACAGGTAATTTCAATAATATTTTATTCCGGTTTAATTAATTATCGGTACGTATAACGTCGATTACATACGATTTTAATAGCAATTATTTCCATTAGATATAGTTTTGATTACCTACGTCTAACTTTGTGTACACCTAATCTGCTAAACTGGATTCTTTTAAAGAACTTTTTCGGTACTTTGATGTACTTCATTGACAGCCTTTTTTCCCACTGCTGGGCATCGGTCACTTCTCTGCCACGTGTTTCTCCCCGGCGCTACGGTAAAAACACGGGCGACTACAGTTTAATGTCGAATTCGAACGACAAAAACTCCAGAGAAGGTTTTTAGCATTAAGATCCCACGGTTGCAAGCCGGATTGGGAAATTGTGTGTGGTGGGTTGCAGACAAGAATGCTGAAGTTTCGAACCCAAGCCAGAATCCACGTTTTATTCAAAAAGTGAGCGCTCTTCCAACTGAGCTACCACCACACTGTACTTAACGTACTTAATTTGCGTCAAATATTTATGATAAAATTGGGTTGATATAACTGCTACGAATATCGCGGCAGACTACAGATAGCTATTTTTTAAATTTTTGAAAGAATATTCTTCGCGATTGTTAGGACTATGTTAAGTTTTGTTTAACCGCTGCTATTCTAAAATGTTATTGTGCATTTCATAACAGTTCATACGTTTCACAAGTTTTATTTTTACTTTTTCGGTCGTGTTCGGTTCACTGTTCGGAGAGACAAAAATCGTTATTTTTCAGCTTATGAGAAATGCTTAAATATTTTATAATTGATAAAATGTTATGTATGGAAATCAATTTAACTTTCCGAGAATCTGGGTTTTCTGATTTTCCGAATATGATTGAAATAGTTGGTCGGCAGTTCTTTAAAACATATTCATTAAAAATATCAGTTTTTTTTTATGTATTTCAATTTCGAAGTTGTGACATAGTAAAAACGTAGGTTAAACTGAAATCGTTATACCGTCCCAACCAAAATTGCTAAATTAAAAAAAGTACAAATTTTATCTTGTAGAGTGCCTTCTCCATCTTCTTATTGGAATCATTCGGTTCACTTGTTCACGTAATCGAATAAAATAAATCGTCGTAGAAGCTTTGATGTAATAAAATGATTCGATGGCCATTTAAAATGTTAAATTCGAAGTCAAAATTATTACTTTCACTTGGATTTATGACAGAACACTACTAAATTTTATGTCTTTGGATCACATATCGGCAGTATTACACACGTTGCTTTGAAGGGTTAAATTATCATTTATTTTGGTATTTCCTTGTTCAGTTGGATTTGCTTTAGCAAAAAAGTTTGTAATAAACAAATTCACTGTACAATGCAGTAAATGGTATCGCGAAAACGATATATACAGCGTGACTTTAATAGTTATGCAAACATTTTAAGCAGTGATTTTTCACATCAATATAATACAGTATACGCAAAATTGCCTTATAAAAATGTTTATAATTTTTGAGAAACGCAATGAAGTTACCTTGTTTGAGAGCCTCTGAAATTTTTCAAATTGAGCACACAGCTTTTGAATTATGAGATTTGACCAGTTGAATCAGAGAATTTTAAACTGAGACTGAGAAGGTGCTAAAGTTTAAAAAGTACCTGCAATAAGAAACGCTCTGCCCCTTATGAATTAATGCATAAACCTATTTGAATTAAAAAGACGAAAAGATGAACAACGAACGAAACATTTTATTTGTGATTGTGAAAAACCAAATTATTAAATAAATTACAATTAAAGCCAAGTCGCTGAAGGAGATGCACAAAATGCTGACCAGCGTTGACAATACACAGTTTAGTGAGAGGTATAATCAGAAAAAAGAAATTTTTTGAATCGATAATATATAAACAAAATACTGGGGTGGTGCAGTCTACAGTGAGACACACTGTATATGCAACTGCATATTTTCCGCATTTTATACAATGAATGCATATTTTGATGGTCTCTAATTAATGATGAATATTTATAAAAAAATTAGAATTCAAGCTGCATATAACGTAATTATTTTGAACATTTTGTATTTTCAAAGCAGAGCAGCATAAAAAACACATATGTTTTGGTGAATATTCGTAAATTTATGATTAAGCACTTCCAGGGATCCAATCTAATCTTTTACTAACAAACGCTAATTATTTTTGACCAGTTCTTAGAATGGCTTACAGATTAAAGCCTAGGTAAACGTACGTATATTTCTCACTGGACATTCTTTCTGATAATAGAATAAGAAGTATTTATTACACAATGGAAATGTAATAATTGCATTTATATTTAATCTTAAATCTATTTTAATAATTATTTTTTTTATTAGTATCAATATTTGTGATATCCGAGTCTTATTTTACTTGAACGACTACAATTTAAAGTGCATTTTAAGTGCATATTTTCGGCATTTTACGTACATATTTGCATGCATATATTCCAAATTATGTGTGCATATTTATCCCAAGCCTGGTAATTATAAAGAGTAATTAATACTTTACACAAGGCAAAGTCTGAATTGCCTTTAATGAAATGGAATACATGTAAAAGCAGGTTCATTCACTGCATTAGCAACTCAAACAGTTTCTGTTTCACATCCGAGTAAGCAAGCTTTAGTTCGTGAAGTAAGTGTTCTCCTGTTGTAATAAATTTCGAATGGGCGTCTTAAAATTCACAGTTTGATGGCATCATTGCGTGCTTAAGCAACCAAGCGTTCTAAACATGATGGATGAAAAAGAAAATTACCTGAATTATTGCAATATCTTGAATATGCAGAAGTGTAAGATATTTTAAACTTTAGGAAACCCCTTCTGTTGCTATTTACGAAATAATACTAAACTTATATTGGAATGGAATTAATTATAATAATTAAACTTAGAAAAATCATATTCAGTTAGCCTGCAATTAGCACCATTCTATTTACACCGATTCACTTTGCGCCGGTATCACAAGCTCATCATAAATTATAGTTCTCTTTTTCTTTTTCAGACGAAAAAGCGTTTAGTTGTTCCTTTTTGCTTGCTTATACTGTTATAAATATTAATAAATATTAGACGATAATAAAAGAATACTGTTGTTTTACATAATTAATACAATTTTGAAATTAGTAAAATGAAGAGAAAAGAATTGCAATCAACTAAAACTTTCTGCATTACGCCACTATCAAGACCCATCAGTGCAGGCGCCTGTGGCACCTATGAATCGATTTGTTGGCTTTAAACATGCGAAGGTCAATGTACAACATTTAATTGTTTATTTATTAATTTATTTGCAATTTCTTATTTAAGCAGGTTAATAAATAATAATAATAATAATAATAATAATAAAACATGTATTGTTGAGTTAAATATGCTCGAATGTTAAAAATGTTATGTAAAGATTTTGCGTTTAGAACACAACCCTCTGATTTACCATAGACTCCGTAACCTCCACGCTAATCTACGGCTAGCTGTACTCAGCAGACCAGCTTTGTGAAATATTAACATCTATATATTTTTTAATCTTTCTTTCATACCCATATCCAACTACATTTTTATGGAATTACAATTTCCGGAAGTGAGTGTAAACCGTCCAACTGCGTCTTTGTCAATAACAGTGGAAATAATCGCTGTAAAATTTAAGCGATTATAGTTCAGTGATTTAGTGGTTTTCATTTAATATTTTTCTAGAAGTATTTTTATTTTCTAATTTTGCATTCAAAGATTTTTTTCCGTACAAAAGCATATAAAAAGCAGAATTGATCAATACAATGGTTTGGGAAATTGGTTATGTTAATCCTTTGAAAGGGGCGTTGCGTAAATTTAAACCCCTAAACTTCCCCCAACGTTATACAGAATTTCTAAATTTGGATATCCCTATGTCGAAGGTAATTGACGGCACTGATTGAACAGTTCCTCGTTTGGAGGCTATGAGTTCGTAAAGAAATTTCCTGGAAAGAATGTTCTCAGTTTTGATCCTAAGAATTAGCTTTTAATTTTCTAAACAAAGGAAAGCTCTGCGTGTTTAATATCATTGGCAAGTACCCGGAGTCTATCTAATTTTTATTATATCATAACATGTTAGTTTTTTTATCCTAACAAAACAGTAAGAATAAATTTTTGGAATTTCTATTACATCTATTGCCAACAATTATGTACGTATGTTATTTAGTTTTCTTACAGTGGACTAATAAATTAAACGGTAAATCAATACCCGCAATCCCAATAAACATAACAAAAGTAGAATTGAATGGAGACGGTGGTTCAGGCATACAAAATTTTGAAAAACCCCTTACCACCACGATATTTAGAACACTCGAATACATATTTCGGCAACTGAATTGCCAATCTCAATAAGAGCTAATGAACTTGGACTGTATAAAGTAACTTTGGCTAAGTAATACTTCTGAAGATAAGTTCTTCACCAAGTGAACAAGTTAAGTACAAAGTCATTGGACAAAACATAAGAAAAGAATATATTTTTATTAGGTAGTTGAAGCATCATTCTCTGAAATGCTTATCCGTCAAACTTGTTCAGTATGGTTAAGGAAATATAAAATGAATGATGAAAAGTGAAAATAATGCCGCATCTGCTTTCATACCACATTCAATTTTTCTCTCATCATATTTGTTTTCATGTTATACGTCAGAAACAACTTGCTTCCGAGAACTCGCGCATGGAACACTTACCTGCAACTAAATAGAGTAGTGTTCTACTTTTCTTGAATACTAAGACTTGTACAAGGTTAAATTTTATATGCAGACGGTATTGCTTTTACTGGATGTCGCTACTGCAGATACTTCTTCGAAAAATTGATCAGAAATTGGAAATTATTGAAAAATACAACCGCTGATAGAATGTTAGGAATACAAAAATGTAAAAGCTCATGAAAATGCATTGAACTAATTGGATCAAATAAAATGTTCCTCATAAATAAATAATATCGTTGCAGAACCAGTAATTGTAAGTACAATACAAATTACTATTTACATTTTTCACCAGAGACCATCTTAAAAGCAAACCAATATTTCTAAAGTGCGGTGACTTGATCGGTACAACAAAAATTGGGATATGGTTATTAGAAAAACAATTTTTTTAACTTACATTTATTTTCCAACATTTACACAATACGTCACAAAGTCATCAGAAATAGGAATGGCGTTCCGACCCACCCCCTCCCCACCCTAACGTACAGTATACTCTATAGTCTACACAGTAGTGCACTGCATATGGATACCCACACTTGAGACTATACACACTTGTGAATAGTATCAAGAGATCCAAAAAAAGCTGATCCCAGGAAGCTGTGGAATGAAAAGTCACGTCTTTTCTATACTAATGGAATGTATAATGTCAATTTCAGGTTAAGTTGTGTTAGTTGGAACTAAATAATAATGAAGCGTCATTTTTGGAGCAGAAACCTTTTACTGAGCAACAGTAAAGGATATGAATAAACCTGAACTAATGTAATGATCACAACAAATGTTGAAAATGTCTGCCTTCTTCCTCCAAACATTAAATTTCTGAACTCGTCTTCTCATACCTTCAAAAACATTTTGTAATAGTTGAGGTGAGTTGTTAATGTCTTGACAGTTTTCTTCAATTCTAAGTTTCAGTTTGTTTAAATCATTAACTGGAGTTTTAAGAATGGTGTTTTTCAAATAGGACCATAGAAAAAAGTCCAAAACAGTAATATCACAAGAGCGAGGGGGCCAGGGTGTTGCAGTATTCCTACTAATGATTCGGTCATTTAAATATTCGCGTAAAAATTAATTGTATCTGCTGCTGCATGAGCTGTTGCAGAAAACCATCCCGCAGATCATCATGGTGAAGTTCATTTAAGAAAGGTTGCAATAATTCGTTCCTGTATCTTGCAGCAGTTAGCGTGCCTTCGAAAAATATTGGCCCAACTAACCTACGACGACTCATTCCAACCCAGACTCCTATTTTCTGTGGATGAAGGGGAGCTTTAATTGTAACGTATGGATTCTCGCTACTCCAAATTCGCATATTCTGTGAATTAACATACCCATTAAGGTAAAACCAGGCTTCGTCGGTAAAAGAAAGGTTAAATTTAACTGCTCATCATTGAGATTATCCAAAAACCAACGACGAAACTGAACTCTTTTTGGATAATCCTGTTCTAAAAGCTTCTGAACGGAAATAAATCGGTAAGGATGCAGATGCAAAGCTTGTCTCAATGTTCTGTGGCTTGTACCGTAACTTAAATCATCAACTTGCTGGCGTAAATGTCTCATTGGTGTTTTTGGAGCCTCGTCAATTCGTTGTCTTACAGTTTCAATTAAAGCAGGTACTATCTTCTTTGGCCTACCAGACCCTTTTTTCCTTCCAACACTTCCAGTTTCTCGAAAATTGCTGCCTAAATTCTTAACCAAAGCATAAAATTTTCGGTATGTAATAATTTCATTGGGATACCTCTCTCGGAATTCTACAAAACAAGGAGGAATCGAATAGGTCCATTCTCCATCTACTTGCAAGCCGTTCCGAAAGTAAGATTCAATAATGAATGCTCTTTGAAATGTATTAAAAATCATTTTAACATTCTGTCAGATTCGTATAAAAAAAATAACTAATTTATCTGACATCATAAACATTCCTTTAGTCTAGTAAAGACGTGACTTTTCATTCCACAGCCCGCTGAGGATCAGCTTTTTTTTGATCTATTGATAGTAATCGAACACGATCGGATCCGATGTAGGATCTTTATGTTCGAATTCTCCCAAAGTTTTTTAAATATTACGTGGAGACAGAAATAAATAAAGAGCGACAAGAAGAGATTCTAAACAACTTTTAAGATATACCAATATTATGTTGTAAATTACCTATATACGATAACTAAGCAATTATGAGTACCTGAAAATCAGGACACACAATAGTCCCAAAAACAGATCGGGACATCAAACGAAAATAGGGACAAATTCCGAAAAACCGAGACGTCTTGTCAACCTAGTCTAAAGCCCCCTACAGACGATATAACAAGCATCGGCTAGCGTTGGTGTTTCTGAATGCGTATAGATTTGGACCAATGTTTGTCGAACCTAAACATTTACCATTTTGGGGGATTTGCTACTGTTGACGAACCTGTTAAAAGTGCACCGAGACCAACATTTGTGTATCCTTTTGATGTGTGGAATATTTATCACCCAACCCACTGATGCAATGTCTACGAATTCCAACATTGTGTACATTTATAATGTGGTAATCATACATCCGGTGTGCCAAACGTGCGTTTATCCAGCGTTGGCCGATGATTGTCATATTATCTGTAGGGGCCTTAATAATACCGACGACCACTTTTATACTTGAGTCGTCTTAAACATCACTACTTTGAAAACGTAACTGTAAGTACCAGGGGTCGGAAATATAGCGATAGTGGTTCTGGTTTCGGATAGTTTTTGAGTATCGATTATCGTACCGCAATACATTTTAATAAAATATGGATTATTGGTATCACGGTACTTTTTTAAACTGTCAATTTTCGCGGATTTGCGATAATTTAGCGATACTATTTTGCTGGAACATTCTAGACAATCAAAGTAACTAGGCAATTCCAGTTCCTGAACCTGTAAACAGGTTTAGGTACACTAAGTAGGAATGTAAATATTTTGTAAAACGTAAAACCTTTAGGCTGTCTATTAAGCTGTTTATCCCCTCCACATAGAGAGGTTTAACAGTAACAATACTCAATACTTTAATTTATCGTCGAGCTTCTTGAAATACTTAATCATTAACAGGTGTCTTTTAAGCGTCGATCCTTAAAAATGTTTTTTGGATCAGGCTTCAAGGACATAAAAAAAGTGTTCGTTAAATATAATACGACCCTTCCTTTAAGAGCTTCGGTTGAAAGACTTTTTAGTGCGACTAATTCGGTGTTGAGCAATAAAAAACATGGACTGATGGATAATAATTTTAAAATGCAGCTACTTTTAAAACGAATAGAGCTTATCTGTAACTTTTATATTTTTATAGTTCCATTTAATAATATTATTATCTATTTAGCATTTGTTTAAAAATTAAAGTATCTAATTAAAGTATATTTTATTTTTTGCCGTCTGTTCTCGAACGGAAAGATGTCGCTAAAAGCATAGCAATACTTTCTTAATTATCGACTGTCGGCATAACGATATTTCATGAAAAAAGTATCGAATATCGGTATCGCTATACTTTTTTGATAAATCTGTTTGATATAATTATAAAATTATGAATAGGAAAATATGGAAGTAAGTAAGATTCGTATATGGCTGTTTTTGTTATTTGAAAAGAATAACAGACATCAAAAAATGCTACAATTTTATTGACTGCTATTTTAATAATAAATTATATAAATGCATAGTCAGTAGAATTATGTTATTACACGAGTTTGATGTTGTTAATTGGTTTATTATTCATGTAATCCATACCTTCGGGCATTACTAGTATTTTATTTAACTGCGGTCGTTATAAACGATAATTATTTCACATCCATTAGTGTACAGTATCAAAATACCATGTATTACATTTACGCCAGTAAACAAATTACAAATAGTTTTCTATGAGATCGGTATAACATCAGAATTCCACAACATTTCTGTCAACCGTAGAACAAGAAAAGTGTCAATATATTTGTCGAATAGTTCCATTGAATTACTGTATATCGCATCACATAATACATATATTTTTAATGCAGTCGTGTAATTTGTGTTTTAATTTTGCCTATAGGTAATGACAACTCAGCAACGTAATGTAGATCTATTTTTACGTAATCCTATTAGAAGAGATTTCCTAGTGGAACAAAAGTTTTAATTTAACTATTTTGCTAAACAAAAAATTCAATGCTAGTAATATTGAAATAAAAGTTTGCAAATTGGGGCTTGTTCAAATATTCCCATCCAGTGAGGGTCGTAGTCAATTAGGTGGTCTGTCGTGAAGCTTCAGTGGTTGATGAGCTAGCTCCATGTCATTTTACCGTGTTTCTGCCATTGCATGCAGTTATATAAAAAAGGGCGAATATGAAAACCACGACTGAAGCAACACAACTGTAAACCAACGAGTTATTCTGCCTAGTAAATCTTCTCTGGAGTTACACTTCCATTGGTACGAAGCCCACATGAAGATGTAACTCCCCTATGTCTCGAGCACCTTAAAAGCGCTACACAGACATAGGAGAGAAGATCGCTACGCCTCGTAAGAAATAAAGCACTCGAAGAATATTAATTCTTCTAAGACAAATACGGATGTGCCCACAAATCCAAAGATTCGTATTACGAGTTTTGTAAAACTCTAGAGAAGTAAGATAGAACAACAAGTAAAATACAAATTAAAGGTTTCCTGATTCTGAGAAAAATATTACTGCCACATGTATCCTGCATGTTGAACCAGTTTTTATAGAAATTGTGTATTTCCTTTTCCAAATGATAATTTATATACCCGGTTAATGCGCAAATGTGGATTGTACGATATTTCTAGGTACCTTACCAGGCTTAAAATGTTGCATATGTGGTTGAGGAATTAGCCTAACAACATTCTTTGTTAAACAATTTTCCGTAAAAATTTAAATTCCAACGCTTAACTTTTAAGAAACACGATTTGAATAATGTAAATAGTGAACAATTCAGTGCTTAATCGGTTGAACCCCTTAACTATAAACTATTCATCAATCAAATATACTACATAGTATACTTCGTTTTTCAAATACTGGTTTACTAATCGCCTCTAAGAAAAGAATTTCCAGTCTATATTTTAGGAACGTAAATCGTTTCTGGATTCTAAGCATCGAAATTCGATTTTATAGAATAGATTCTTTCTAAAATCGATATTCGATTCCTAAATATTGTAGATACTTGACAGCACTACTAGTTTGTCTATAAAAACCAAACTTTTTACAATGATACGCAATTTATTCGTGATGTATAAGTATTCGTGGAAGTGGAATCATCAACTTAAACCAAACCAAAGTTTAAAACTGAAAGCATGCTCTCATACACAATAAAAAATGACAAATTCCAAATACACATTACATCCACGTGTAACCCTTACAATAAATTGAGTGCTATTATTTACATAGGAACACGCAACACCATCGGTAAACACATAATTCCAAAAGTAAGTTGTCCCCCCCCCCTCTCTCGCTCTCCTGTAGTTCAGTCAGCTGACTGGCTTGACGCAATGTTTCAACTATGGTGATTATTTGTTTTTTAAACTGTTCATAACTGGTGTATCCTCTGTTTTCTTCGATTTATTTGATACGTTGAAGCCGGAGTCGTCCTCTTGTGTTTGTGCTTCTATTCACCCCTCTATTAGTGTTTTGAACATACCATCAAGTCTTAGTACACGTCTAAGTAAACGGTTCTTTCTTTGCTCAACAATATATACAAAATAATATGTACATTCCAACTTCTGCTCTTCTTAGCACTTCTTCCAATTACATAGCGCATTTACCAAATACACAGCTCAATATTCAATAAGATCATCACCTTATCAAAAGCAACCATTCAACTTATTTACTACTACACGTTTTTCCTCTTACTCTACCTAATCACAACTAACTTTTTTAAGCAAATAGTAAATACGTCGTTAGCAAACCTGTACAATTGGTTGATATATATGTTGGTTTTGAGGATTCCGCGGGTGTTGTATGCTGTGGATGGTTTCCAGGAATTCTTCCGCGTAGCAACTTCTTGGTCCTGGGACGAACCGGGCTGCTTGTATTGACCACGTTTCGGCAAAGTCACATTTGCCATCTTCAGGTCTTGTCGGATAACTTTCTGCTGATGC
>JABXWE010011198.1:0-56594 GCA_014611495.1 Limonius californicus | reverse complement strand
CTCGAGACTAAAGTCACTGTCGAGTCTCCCATACCTATCTCGAGACCGCAAGTGATCTCAAATGGACAACACCCTGAGACCAATCTCGAGACTTTCTCTCGAGATTTTATCTCAAGTGGACACCTACCTTTAGGCCATATTGCTCAACTGTATGTTCTCACAACGAATTTTATTTAACCCGAACAGTTTCAACTCCAGTAAGGATTTTAATATGTAACAGTGGTTACGAAGCTTATGGTTTTACTTTATTTTCTACAGACGACTTACTTTCAAATCTGAACAACCTCAGCAGGGCTAGATCCCACAACTATTGGATCTGGAAGTAAGTGTGCATACCATTGGACCACTAAAGGTAAGTGTCCACTTGAGATAAAATCTCGAGAGAAAGTCTCGAGATTGGTCTCAGGGTATTGTCCATTTGAGATCACTTGCGGTCTCGAGATAGGTATGGGAGACTCGACAGTGACTTTAGTCTCGAGACCAAGACAATTCAGTGTCGACTAGAGAGTCAACACGCAGCCTGCTGTGTGACTTGTTCGCAAGTATATGTGTTTTTATTTTGTAAAATTTTTTAATTGAGTATAAGATTGTGCAAAAACGGAAGATAAAAAAAAGAAGTGTTGGGTAAGAAAATGGGTGGATCGTCGAATTGACTTGGGAGCCGATTCAACTCTCGTAAATGAGTTGCGGTTGGCGGATGCACAGCAGTTTTATTCGTATGTCTGCAGTGCAATTTGAACTGCTTTTAGATTTAGTAAAACACCAGAGTGTCCTTGTCCGCCCCAAGGTTTGATTAATATAAGCACACGGCCCTGTTTAGGCGGGCATGGCCTACAAACAAATATTGTTCAAACTTCTAGAACAAATGCTTGTAAAGGCAGACAAGCTACAGGTCGGTCCTTACCTCATAATGCTGGGTGTAGTTCCCAAATGACGACACGGTCTAAGCCGAAAGTAAATTGTAATATTGACATAATGTAAATTATTTTGAAAAAGTCAAATTATTATATTATAATTAATTAGTTAATTAATTATTAAATACACGCTGTTTGTAGTGATAGTGTATTGATACTGATAGTGCTCTCAGAGCTCTTCCAACATTGACGGAAGACTGGAGACTAGATCTCAAGAGCAGGAATGAACATGTCCACTTGCGACACGTACAGTCTCGGCGACCAGTGACGGCTTGTCTCCGAGAGTGCTCTCAGGCCCATATACATTTGTGAGTCTAGTCTCGAGACTGCTCTCGAGACTATTTTGTCTCAAGTGGACTCTTAGCTTAAGGTCAGCTAATAGTAACTGTTATCTTCAAGGTTTTTTTAACAATCGCATATATCTGATTTGTTTTAATACCAATTAATAGTATTTAAGTGTTAATTCTAAAATAATGCAATGTGCTTTTGCATTTCTAATTAATTTAAATCTAGTATATTTGATGATGCTAAACTTTAATTTTGCCAAGTCTAAAGTAAACCCTTAATGTTTCTTATCCCACCTTAACTTGCTTATCTTAATTGATTAATTTAATACAGTTTATACCTTACTGTACCAGATCCATTAGTAAGCAACACAAAAGCTTAAAATGTAATTATAACATATTTAATTTTTATTGCTAATATGTACCTATACTGAATCTGGAATTAAGTTTTCAGTAAAAGAAAATGCTGAATTGATCTTTGGCGTTGATGATATCCCTAATAAAAAAAAATAGGCCGAGTCTAAATAAATATGACTAAATAGTTACAAATATTTGTGTTTAAGACCTTGAAATACCATTATGTTAAATTACGTACACCATATAAGCATGCTTATTTAATATAAAGAAAAGAAAAACGTATAAGTACTCCTCTAGACCATATATATTTTTAAAAATCTAAATTATCTGCTGTATTGATAGTTACAGTTTAGAAGTTTTACGTTTTCATTTTCATTGCTACATTATACGGTATTTAAATTTTCCATTGAATGTGTATAAATAACCTTCTACAACACACTTTTTTTCATTGTTTTCTTTTTAGAGGTCATATCTACATCATGTGATATAGTTTATTCATAAATAAGCAACATGATTCACTAAATTGGCGTAATTAAACACATAAACCATACGATTTTACTAATTAAAATAATTCTGCTTAATATTACACATTTAGCATTTTTACCAAAAAACTAGAACTTCTCTTGAAAAACTTCAAGACTTACTTTTTTTGCACACAGTAGGTAGTGTATGTGTACATACAAAAATGTGCATTAATGTTATTTGAAATTTGATACCTAATGTGCATAGAATTATACTTCGTTGAAGTAATATGATACACTGTATTAATCATTAAGTTATTCTAATAATACATTTCTAGGCAGAATTAATGAATCGACAAAAACAATTATATTTTTTATATTCTTCTAGGTAGTGCTAGGAAATTCAAGCATACTAAAAAAGGAATTGATATTATTTAGGTAATGATAAAACTTTTCTGAGCTAATGATAAACGTTCTTCAAGGTAATGATAGAACTTTTCCACCTAGAACCTAACATCATAAAAGCAATGAAATGTTAAAATTGCAGATGTACGCACGCACATAATACACACCATAAACAAAAAATGCTGAAAACATTTAAGTTGTAACTCCTTGCCCTACTTTATTGAACTTCATATTAATCAATAGTTAAACACAATATTATCAATAATTTCAGTAGATTTTTTGTTATAACTTATAAAAGCCATAAGGTTTTTTATTAGCTTTAATAAACTAATTAAAACCTATTGAAATGATGACTACTATTTACTTAAAAAACCGCTTTCCCATTGCATCAGTGGGGCGCGGGCATTCCTTACATACCAGCTACTAGCCACTAGCGCGTACTCGCACTGCCCGATCGGGGTCCCAACATAATAACCCTAACAAAATCTGTTAAAATTATTAATATTGCGTTGTATTATTAATGAATTTGAATTTCAAAGAAGTATGGCTCAAAACAATTAACTAAGCATTCATCTACTTATCAAAAGTTCGTTTTGCTAATATTTGTACTAGGGTATGATAAAAATTCTGTATAACATAAAATTCAGTATTTCATGCAAGCGCTAAATGTATTTTAACGTTTTTTTTTTCTTTGATTTCGAAACTTTTTAATTTATAACTAACATTTTCAAATCAATTATACGAAATGTACACAGAAAACAATATTTATTCTGCTATATTTTAATTTGCAGGAATCTTTATATCACCAAAAGGAGTAATTCAAGAAGTGGATTCCCTAGGTTTTTCATTAGTAGTATGGGTGTTATGTGGATTGTTATCTATGATTGGTGCTCTTTGTTATGCAGAATTGGGAACGACGATCCCTAAATCTGGCGGTGATTATGCTTATATTTATGAGGCATTTGGACCATTACCTGCTTTCTTATATTTATGGGCAGCAAATTTAATATTTGTGTATGTATTTTCATCTCTTCATTTTATGCAAATTAATTTTGTGTTGCTTTCTGTTTTTGTTTTAATCAGACCCACCACTAATGCTATCATGGGACTTACATTTGCTAAGTATGTAATTCAACCATTCTTTCCTCAGTGTGATTTACCCGAGTTGGCTGTGTCATTCATAGCAGCAATGACTATCTGTGAGTATATTTATATTTATAAAAGTATTTACTTACATACCTATATTTTCTTTATTGGCTCCTAGTATGTATGTTTATAACTACAATCAGATGATAAAATTTATAAGTATACAGGATTGTTCACAAAAATAATAATAAACCTTTCTGATATATAAATCTGTTTGGTTGAAAATTTTAACCTGCTAACTTTTAATTTTCAGCATCCTTATCATACTTAAATGGGTATAATGTTAAAGCTACAACAAAAATGCAGAATGTGTTTATGTTCTGCAAGGTGGGAGCATTAATTACTGTGATATTAGTCGGAGTTGTATGGATGGGCTTGGGGCATGTTGAAAATTTCCAAAATGTTTTTGAAGGAACTACAGATAATCCTGGAAAAATTGCTAAAGCTCTCTACTCAGGAATATTTTCTTACTCAGGATGGTATGAATATTTTGTAATGGCAATGCTATTATTCAGAATTTTAGTATTGCATTATGTTTGTTTATGAATGAAAGTTCTTGTAAAGACTTACAAATATAAGTAGTAGGTATAGTGTTTGTATGTACCTACCTCCAAAATGTTAAAATATACAACAAATAATCTGGACTTTAAATTGTACAATATCTAAAATAGTTTAAAATTTTGGATATTGTAATTCATTCAAAATTCCAAAAGATACAAAATATGCATAATAATTCTAAATCGCAGAGATATGCATACATTTATAAAAAACTCTTAAGTGAGCCTTTATGTACACTTTCAAATTCACATATGCATCTCTCATGTTGATGCAACATATATAAATTTAATTCTGAACATTTTTACTATTACAAAAAAACCTACAAATTCATGGAAACCCAAACCCTACGACTAATTAAGTACGCACTTACTAAATAAATACGCTGACATTTTTACAGGAACTACCTCAACTTTATGACTGAAGAACTAAAAAATCCCTATGTGTAAGTTTTAATGTTTTATTCTGATTTGTGTGTATTAAATTCAAGAGTTTTTGTTTTTTTCAGCAATTTACCCAGAGCAATTTACATTTCAATTCCTCTTGTAACAGCTATTTATGTACTCGCGAATATGGCATATTTATCAGTTCTAACTCCAGAAGCTATGAAGGCATCTGATGCTATTGCAGTGGTAATTCTTTTATCATATTTTTTTGTCTTTGGTTAAAGTTATACTGCACAACTGACATGGAAGAATATCTAGTAATGTATACCTAAGTTGTGGTCAGAATAAAACAAAATTAAGGAAATCAAAGTGTGTTAGTGGAAATGGAAATGTATTCCCCTTATACCTATTTACATCAAATACATATAATGTAAAGCATTCTACAACTTAAAATTTTCTAATAATATACAAAGGTTATATTTTCAGAAGGGATGTTCTTTCAGAACTTAACAAATATGATTGAACCACTATTTCATGGTTTAGTTTGGTAGTCATTATTGTACTCTATCGTTTTTAGCTCGCACTTCCGATTGTGGGTCAGAGCCCACACCCTTCTTAACAACTTCCTTAGCCTTTTAATTACTATTATTTATTCCACATTTTAGTGAGGGGATAGTTGATCTACTCTTCCTAACATCATCATCATCGACTTATTATTGCTTCTAAATAGCACACAAATAATTGGAAAAATGTGAACAATATACTTTAATTTTTAGACTTTTGGTAATCAAGTAATGGGCAAAGCGGCATGGACCATTCCAGTGATGGTAGCCATATCAGCATTTGGTGGTTTAAGTGTGCACATAATGGCATCATCCAGAATGCTGTTTGTAGGTGCTCGAAATGGACATTTTCCTGCCATGCTATCACATCTAAGCATAAGTAGATTCACTCCAGTTGCTGCATTGGTATTCTTGGTAAGCTATCGTTTTTCTGAGATCAAAATAAATCATTTATAATCTACTTTATCTTCTTTCCAGAATATTCTTTCATTAATTATGCTGTGTACCAGCGATATACACAAACTAATCACATACTGTACAATAGTCGAGTCCTTCTTTGTAATGTTATCAGTAGCGGGCCTTCTTTACATGAGATGGTCTCGACCAAAACTGCAAAGGCCTATAAAAGTTTCTTTAATTTTCCCCATATTATTTGTTTTACTGTGCCTTTTCCTCATTGTATTGCCTTGTGTTGAAGCACCATATGAAGTTGGTATGGGAGCATTAATTACAGCAACCGGAATACCTGCCTATTACTTTGGAGTTTGTTGGAAAACTAAGCCACGATGGTTTCAGAATATAATGCGTAAGTTTGTTCATGCAGATTATTTTGTTTGTGTTATAGAGGTGCTTTTTTTCAGAAAAAATTACAGAAGTATGTCAGAAATTATTTGTAGCAGCACATGAGGACTAAGATCTTCTGCATATTTGTGGTTCTAAATGATTGTCTAATTTACATCAAATTGCCTTTTGTTTAGACACAATCATGAGGGCAGTTATACTACAGTATTCAATGTCTCAGATTGTTATAAATTTGGGTACAACAAATGATTATGACATTTTGTGAATGTTCCCAGAGATTGTTTAGGATTTAAGGAAATATTAAGTTTTAATTGAATTCGTTTGTATAGATAGCAGAAGCATGATTTATATTTATTTTTTACAGCATATTATTAAAATTAGTTAAGCATGTAGAAAAAAGGTAAAGATATGTCATAATTAACATGGTTTTAACTGTATTACTTCATATCATTTCTATGCTTAATAAGAGGATAGCACACATCAAATAGCTGCTGAGATTTAAAAATAAAATAAAACGCCTTAATTCTAAAATGTTTGTGTTTTATGTGGTAGGAACGCCATCCCAAGTATTTATCTAATATTCTAAAAACAAACGGGTAATTTTTTGCTTTCCAGTGTATGTTAGATCAGTATGACAGCTATTTAACTATTCCTTATTATTATGCTGTGTACGCATGAAGGCAAGACCACTGATAATGAGTAATCATTTCCCTTGCTGTCAATATGAAATACCAGAATGTGACTATCAATACACTTGCTTATAACATTCTTGGTTCTGCTGTCAAAAGAAAGTACTGTAAACCAGCAAGATCGAAACACATTGCCAAGTATTCTCCTTAAATTTGTCCAGTAAGAATATACAGTGGAGGATTCGGATACTACAAGAATTAAACCTCGTGATACTATCAACTGTCAACACATTTGTAGGAAAATGATGAGGACAACCTATGGATGTCTAATAAAGCCCAGTTTCATCTAAGTTGTTTTGTAGATAAAAATAGCTTTCATTATTGTTTGGAAGAAATCCCTTTCCAATTTCTTGAGCTGAATCAAAATGTAATTAACTACAATTACATTGCCAAGTAAGATAGTGCACGAGAAAGGATAGAAATTTTGGACAAATGTGCTATTTTTATAGATATCCTTTGGAACTTCTTGTGTGGGCGCTTGTTATTCTGGTTTTGTGTGATTACTTGTTACTGTAATAAGAGTTTTATAACATATTTTGAATAAAGTTTGCATTCAAGTTAACTATAATAAATAAATAAAAACATTATTTGCTTTTTTTTGTTCTATTTCTACAAATTGCAACTTTAATTGATTACACTCTTAAATAATAATGTTTCAAATACAGTGGATATCGTTTATAACGACATATCGGTTTTTGCGACGAAATTTCAAAGTCCCGACTAGAAACAAAACTTTTTATACGTGATACTTATCGCTTATAACGACATCGGATATTACGACGAAACTAATATAACGACGAAAAATTACTTGAAATTTGGGTCAAATTATCTTTTATAACGACGGATCGCGTCGCGTAGGTAACGCGAAAACGCCGGGGAAGTACCGAATTGGCTAGGGAAATTACCGAGTTACGAAAAGGCAAGGCGAAACGCGACAGATAAACGATTCAGTGGTTAAAATAATTGCACGATGGGACAATAACCTCATTCGGCAAAAAAAAAGAAAATTCTATTGCTTTTGGACAACTGTCAAGCGCACCCAAATATTCAAAATTTAAAAGCTATAAAACTTGTTTTCCTTCCACCAAATACCAGCTCAGTTCTTCAACCAATGGACCAGGGTGTGATAAAGTCCCCAAAAACACATTTTAGAAAACTTCAAATCACAGCTTTTAAAGGACATTGACGAGAAAGGTGTTCCTCAACAGCTAGATATTCTGAAGCCTATTTTTCTAGTTTCCAAAGCTTGGGATCGCGTTTCTCAACAGACAATAGCAAATTATTTTGCTGGATTTAATTTACACACAACAGAAAATTCTTTCGATGAAGATGATCTACCCCCAGCAGAGTGGCTTCGACTACAAAATGATACGGATAAGGAAAGCTTAACTTTAGCTGAATGGGTCCGAACTCTACATGTAGTTAACCTGGCAACACAAGAGGGTTGGGAAAATTTTTCAAATACTGATGAAGAACTCGAAACGGAGGAGGATATGACGGAAGATGAAATTTTAGCTAGGTCAGATTCGAATTTGGAGTCAGAAATAAACAACGACGAAGTGAAAATGGACGAAACAACCAAGTTCCAAACACCTACTATAAAGGATGCATTTTTACGTTTAATCAAAGTTTAAAAGAGGATAAAGCAGATTTTGCTTTGCTACATTTGGAAAAAATTATTAAAAAAAACTTTTTGGAAACCCAAAAATAATAAAAACAAACCAAAATGACAGATTTTTTTGTTAAAACTTAAATATGTATACATACATACATACGTATGTATAATTATGTAAGTGTTAAGTTGTTTGTGAAATAAGTTGAGGATTGTTTTTTTACGTTTTGTAATATGAATATTGTTTTTGTTGCTTAAGCTTCTAGCACTCCTGTAAATATACTCTTTTCTAACACAAATAAAATGTATTTTTCAACATATGTATGTATTAATATGGTGTTTGGATATAGCGACGTACGGTTATAACGATCGAATTTCGTTGGTCCCTTCAACGTCGTTATAAACGATATCCACTGTACTTTTTCTTAATTACTGTTTTGTTCATTGTAATTGTACTTAATTATTTCAGACATGTGAAAATCATGAAGATATATTGTTTGCATTTTTATTATATGTATAGTAATAATATATTACTTTTCCACTTATTAAACATAGACAATGTGAATGTGGTTTATATAACAAGGGAAAAACACCTGCTCATAGGACTGAAGAGATGAATTCCTATGTGTTTTTTAGGAAGCTGAACATGAAACTGCAGGATATAAACGCAGTACGTTATAGTTTCTTACTAGACTGCGTTTTTTGATAACAAATTTGATTTTACTATTTTTGAAAAAGAAAGTAAACAAGATGTATAAATGAAACAGATTTTCAAAAAGTATATTTTTTAATTAAATATTTATACCTTTGGCCAATTTTCCAATAAAATGGCATGCGAGTTTTTTTTCCAAAATAGGAACTTTGCAAAAGTTAAAGGATTATTTTTATAGCGGTTTTGTTTATTCCTACCGCCCCCGGCTGACGGAAAAACGAATTTCTCGTTGCCAAACGTTTTGTCGTCTTATCGGCCACCTGCATGTCAAATATTGTGACGATATTCCAAATAATAAAAAAACTTGCTGGGCTATTCGTATTGTAATATGTATATTACGCCCCGCCGCCACCATGTGTAAAACGAAATTTTTGTGTTCCAAGCGTTTGCTTGTTGTTCTGGCAAGTTGTACGTTAAATATTAAGAGGATATTGTAAAGGATAATGATTTTATAGGCTCATTACCTGCAGTGTATAATTGCCAATTTATGACCACGACTTTATTGAGCAAAAATCTTTGCTGGAAATTTGCTAAGATCACGCCGGCGTTAAAGTGTATATTTCATGAGGAATGTTCAAAACCTACTTTTCTGTAAGGAGTAGGTCTTGTATGATTTCACACAAACTTGAGTTACTTGCACTTCATTTTTATGCAGATACTTGGATCTTTCTTACAATAGGAGCATTCTGCACAACTAACCTATTTAAACTAGATATTCTTTGCTTTAGTTAAATTTATTTAAATAATTTAATAATACATTTATACTACTTAAACTTTTTAAACTTGTAAAAATATTGAAAACAGAATTGTAAAAGTATTGTAAAGAAATCATAAAAATACATTCAATGGAAAAACATTATGTAGCTATAAAAGCAGGAACAGAACAGATAGTTATGGTTACCTACAGAAAAATATATAATCAGGTTTTTTTATTTCCGTTTCGTGGCTACTGGAATGTTGGTCTTCAATTTGAACAACTTTTTTCCACTTTCTGTAGGTGTTTCAATATTACAATTTTCTGCTGGTGTTTTTGTTACAGACCATTTTTGGTGTGTAGCCGGTGTGCGACCAGCATTCAATTGCAAAGTTTGTTTATTAATATCTTTAGCACTGCCAGTCCTACATTTAAACTTGTGATGGGCTGCAGGTGTGTGACCAGCATTTGTCACACATGACTTTTCATATTCAAACTTCTTTTCTTGATTATTCAATTCTTTCATGGTCTTAATCTCACTATTCGAAAAAGTTATTTCCTGTGGTAAAGAGTTGCTATATTGCATTGGTTTAATAGATTCCACGTCATATTCCTTGCAAAACAATTGCTTTTTATCGTCGATAACATTTATACCTTCACAGTTGTTACGACTACTTGAAAACTCAGCAGTATTTGTTAAATGCGGCTGAATTTCTTTTTTAAACAATGTAGATTTACATAGGGATCTAATTTTTATGGTCTCATGTTCACTTTTACTTACACCTGAGTTGTTACCTGAATTCATAAATTTTAGATTACTAGGTTTTATAGAAACATCATGAGATGTAGTCTCTAATAGTTGAATTCCAGATATATTTTCTACAAATATAACTGATTTATCATGATCATCTTCAACATTACTCTCATTGTGCTTTCGTGCAGGACCATCTTTAATGATTTTGCTTATGTTAATATCGAGTACTACTGGTTCTGCAAGTTCTGTGGAGGTGGAATTTAATATTTCACTTCCAGTTAAATTACCCAAAAACACTTTTTTATTTTGATTTATTGATGTGGTCTGCACAGGAAGTGCTGTAGAGATATTATGAGACTTGTTAGACTTTAATAAATGCATTTCAGATACGTTTTCTAAAATTATTACCGATTCATCTAGATCACTCTGACTATCAACAAGATTGTTATGAATGTTGCTCCTGTTATCTGGTTGTAACTCCTTCTTAATGTTATCAGTTAAGCTTGATCCAAGTATTTTTGGCTCAGTAAACTCTACTTTTGATTCAAATGATCCAGAACGTATTATTTCACTTTCAGTAGTATTATCTAAACTTGCTCTACAACTTTTTAATTCATCAACTTCCATATTTATAAAATTTAAAGGTGGCATATTTTGAACAGTAAGTGGTGCAGAAATGTTTTGAAAGGTAGACTTTAATGATTGCATTTCAGGTGTGTTTTCCAAAATTATTACTGATTCATCTGAATCACTTTGGTTAACAGATTGGTTATCATCATAACTCATGTTTTCCAGTTTCAACTCCTTAACAGTTTCATCTATGCTGAATTCATGTAGTTGTGGTTCAGTAAGGTCAACTTGTGATTGAAATGATTTGGAATTTGGTGTTCCACTTTCAATAGCCTTATCTAAAACTTTAGTTTCTTCCTCTTGATAAACTTCTGTTTTAACAAAACTTGAAAATGAGATGGTAGAAACGTTAGGAGATGACTTGACCGTTTGCATTTTTGATGTATCTTTGGAAATTATAGCAGTTTCATTGAGATTACCTTGATACTCGATGTAATTTTTATCAGTACAGCTTTCATCTTCCAGTTGTAACTCCAACTTCATGATCTCTGCTTTAAACGTTTGTAGTTTAGATGATTCGGAAGTTAATGCTTCACTTCCAAATGTGTTATCTAAAACTGACTTCCTACTTTGTTGATCTTGACTGCTAATACTGCTGATACTTTCTCCACTAATTTCCATGTCTATCACATTGTTTTTATCACATTCATTTCTCATTTCTTTGTTTGCAGATTTTATTTCAAATGGGTTACAGGTTAACATTTCTGGATTAAGTTCACTATTTAAATGTAATGACTTATTTTGGTTCTCTTGTTTAAGTAAACATTTACCATTGACATTACTGTTCTTTCTTATTTCTATAGTAGAACACTTCAAAACATTTTCAACTGTATTTGGTGCAGAATTGCTTTTTTGTTCAAGTATGTTTTCAAAATCTATATTAGTTGGGATGTTTTGAAGCTGAATTTCCAAAATAGCATTTTCTAATTTTTCAATTTTAATTTTTAGCAGCAGAGCACTACGCCTGCATTCTCGCATTGTTGTGTTGGCATCTTTAATATTTATAAATGTTTCTAGTTTTTTCTTAGATATACGGTTCAGGTCATCTTTTGCTTTTTCAATATCATTCCTGCGAACAAAAGAGATTATTTTAATTATTCTTTAATAAGGTATAAGCAAAACTCAGATTCTTTTCCTTTTCTATTTTGTTAATATTATAAATGCCAAGAAATTGTCAGAATTAAAATAAAAACTAGAAAAAAGGAAGGTGTTTAAGAACATTCAAGATTTTACATCCAGGATAAAGTACTGATAGTTATGGTACTAGTAAAAAGAGAAATGATAGGCTCAAAAAATGATTAAGTGAAAGTATTTGATTTTCAATATACAACAGAAACTGTTCATTACCAACACGTTCTATAAGGCAAACGGAAAAAAATGGACATGGAGAGCGCCAAATGGATACAAAAATGAAATTGACTTCATTCTTACAAATAACAAACAAGCAGTAAACAAAACGGAAGTAGTTAGTCAGTTGGAATTCAGCACGGATCATAGACTAGTAAGAACGACAATTATAGTAAACAAGCAGTTGGAGAGAATCAAGATGATCAATAAAAAAACACAAAAATCAATAGAATTTAATCAAAAAATATTTAGACAAAACTTATACAATATTATGGAAAACAACAATACATTTAAATGGAATGAAGTAAAAGTGCAGGAGCACTATAATAAACTGGAAGACATCCTCAAAGAAGCAGGAAAAAAAGCAAGAAAAGAAAAAATAGAAAATGAGAGTAAATTCTCAAAAGAAACTATTAAACTGATAAGGAAAAGAGAAACGCTAAAAAACAGTAATGTACCCAGAGATAAAATCGAGTGGACTGCACTGAATAAATTAACTAAAAGAGAGATAAGAAAAGACCTAAGGAAAGCAGAGAAACTAAAAATAATAGAAATACTCGAAGATACAGGTTCGACAAAAAGGATAAATCAGGAACTATTTGGGAACAGAAATTGGATAACAGAGCTCACAGATGAAAATAACCACAAACACTCAAAAAGAAAAGATATAATAGAGGAAGTAACGAAATTCTACGAAAAGTTATACTCGAGCGTCCAGAGTAACAATCAAGAGGAGATTCGTAACAGCATAGCGGAGGAGGAAGAAGAAACACACATATACGAAGAAATTAGTAAAAGGGAAATCAGGAAAGCGTCACAAAAGCTAAAGAACAAGAAATCTATAGGAGACGATGGAATAACCAATGAACAACTAAAAAACATTACGCCTCAAATACTTGATCTCATCAGGGAATTATTCAACAAAATACTTATGACGGAGACTATCCCAGAACAATGGAAAAAATCAACAATTATTTTACTGCATAAGAAAGGTAGAAAGGATCAAATCATTAATTATAGACCAATAAGTCTGCTACAAACTTTGTACAAACTATTCATGACAATAATACAAGCAAGAATTCAAAACAAAATAGAAGAAGGCCAACCTATAGAGCAAGCGGGCTTCAAAGGCGGTTTCTCAACCATAGACCACCTGCAAGTATTAAATCAAATAATAGAAAAATACACAGAATTCAATAAAACAATACACATCGCATTTAGAGATTTTCAAAAAGCATTCGACTCAATAGAGCACGAACCAATGATAGAGGCTCTAAAAATGCAAGGAGTCCCAAAAAAATATGTGAGGTTCATAGCAGAGAGCTACCGAAACACAACAGCAAAAATAAAATTGGAGACAACAGGTAGAGAATTTAACTTACAGCGGGGTATAAGGCAAGGAGACCCACTCGCGCCAGCTCTGTTTATAGCAGCACTGGAGCAGGTCTTTAAGAATATGAAATGGGACAAATATGGAGCGAGGATTCAAAATAATAGACTAAACAACCTAAAATTTGCAGACGATGTGGTCCTATTTGCAGAAAGTAAAAGTATGTTAAAAAACATGATAATAGACCTAGAAAAAGAATGTGGAAAGATAGGTCTGACTATAAACTTTGAAAAAACTAACAGGCACAGAAATTGAATCTAATACTGGGAAATAAACCAATAAACTATACTAGAATGGATGGTTATGAGACCACTAAGAAACAGAAATTGTCTTGGAGGCCTAAAAAGAATATGTAGCAGGTGTGGCAGTCATCAAAGTTATTCAAATAAACATGAAAAGGCCATTACTGCATAAACTATTAGACGACAGAATTAGAACTAAAGAAACGCAAAAGAAAATGTTGTAAAATAACCCGGCTGTTTAAATAAATTGATGAAAGTGGATAATAAACCCATACTCACGTTGTAACACCAATTAGTAACTGCGATGTATGGAGAAGTTAAGTTAAACATGGAGGAATGGGTTTGCTGTCATTATATATGTCGGTTTTATAATTAATTTTCTTACCATTTTGATTTAAGAACAGCATTCACAAATTCTATAGTTGAATTTGGCAAATCTTTCCCAATAAACTTTTGTTCTTTGGAAATCGCTTTTTTATACTGTTCAATGGCAGATTCCAAGGCAATTACTTTCATCCTGTTGAAATATGTCACAATTTAAATACTATTATGCAATACTTAGAGTGCCCAAAAATATGAATTTGCATATAAGTTTTACGCTGAGCTGATTTTTGATGTCTATTCAAATTAGGTAGTAAATACCCACGTACTAAAAATTTTAACATGTACATATTTCTTACAATTTCATGCATTTTGTGGTTTTATGGTTTTATTTTTGAGCTCTCTAGTAATAATACTCAACTTATTGTAAGCATTTAGAAAAGAACATGTTTCTCAAATTTACTAAAAAGTATATCTTAAATTAATCGATTACTTTCCGTGATGGAACATTCTTATAGCTACAAATACTATTACTACACAATATCCTTACTTGTATCCTTCAATTACTTTTTCTTCATCATAACTTTTAACAAAACTTAGTTGTTCGCTTAGTTCAGCATTTCTAGCTCGCAAAGAAGTCATCTGTTTCAATTTGGTACAGACTTCACGCTTGAGGTCAACGTATTTCTTCTTTATTTGCTTTATATTCTGCTCAGTTTTTAAGCGACTGAAAAACAAAAAATTATTAAAATGCTTTTATTAACACGTTATTAATAAGAACAGCTAGCAGCAAGGTAAAATGATAATTTAAAATATAATATAAATATAAAACTTCTTTTCAGAATGCAAACATTATTAATCTGTTTATAATCTAGATTGAAAACAAGTTAAAATCATCTTTAAGGGTTAAAAATTTAGGTATTTAGTATTTAATTATATCCTCAATATGAGAGTTAGTTCAACATAGCTGTATTTTTGCTGCTTTGCCTTTACACAAAATAAATGGTTATATTTTGGGCAACTATCTATAACTGGAAGCTGCTGGTGAATATGTATTATTTGAAAGCTGGTTTGGAGGAGTTTTGTTTAAATACAAAACAAGGTTACAGTCATTAATACTACATATTTTTCATGATAATACCCAAAACTTTTAGATAAACAGTATCCTAAACGCCTTAGATATGTTAATATACCTATCTTCAACCTCTGCAAATAAAGAATTTCCCTTTTGTTCTGCATCCAAGGGTTTGTTTTTCAGAGATTCAAGTTCAAGCTTAATTAGAAATGATTCTTCCTGTAGATTTTGTATTATATTCTTGGTCTGGATTAGTTCATGTGTTTTACATGCGTAGTTTTGCTTGGCATCATGCAGCTCCAGCAAAATATTCTAAAAAAAAACAGTACATTTTTAATATTAGTAAAAATATACGTATATTGTAACTGAATAATTAATGTGTACACAGCTCTAATGTTGTACTTACATTACTGGTTTGCTCAAGGTTACTATTTTGAATACGTAAATTATCGATATTTGTTTCCAGATCTGCCAAAGTTTCTTTTAAGATTCTTACTTCCTCTTTGAGTTTAGAATTTCTTTGACCATCTTTGTCAATATTATCTGAATTCCTTTTTTTGTACTCATTGTTGGAAACATCTTTTAACAACCCTTTCAAATCATTCCGCAAACTTTCAATTAAATCAGATTTCTGTAACAACTCTACATCAGCAGACTGTCTGAAACTGACAATACCATCCTCCAATTCCTTAATCTTGCTTTGTAATTCTGTAACCTCGGCATCACCATTCGATTGCAGAGCTTCAATCTCCTGTAAATAATCTCCTTCTAAGGCAGTAGCAACTGCTATCTGTTTTTTGTAATCGTACATTAACTGATTTTTATTTTCAATGTCCTTTTTTAGTTCAGTGGTACTTGATTTCAGAATTTCATATTCTGTAGGAAGCATATCTATTGATGTATCCATTATATTTGCTAAAATCATATTTTTTTAATTATTATGATATGCTCTATATAATAAAATTCTGTATTACCTTTTTTTGAAGAATTCTATATGTATTCATACAGTTATGACATTTGTCGAATTCGACTTAAACAGCTGAACTTAAATTTAAAATTTAACGGTTTTAACTGGTTTTACCAAATCAAGTAGCGACTAGTAGCGACCTCTATACAATCTGGGCCCTAGGCAATTTTTAGATATCAGAATTACGGTAAGGTAATTAGTAGGCAATTTTTGTAATACAAATGCGATTTTCTTAGGAACAGTCAGAAAATTGTCATCGACTAGAGGAATTTTTACACTTTCCAAATATTTTTTTAACTTAAATTTAACGCAAGCATATCAAACTACATTTTAAAGTTATAACATAACCTTTTTTTTTACTAGTCGCTACTTGATTTGGTAAAACCAGTTAAAACCGTTAAATTTTAAATTTAAGTTCAGTTGTTTTCACATACTAAGAATTTCAGACAACTAAATAGGTGTAATTTAGATACCTTGTTGTAATGACAATTTCAGTGGCGTACGTCACGGAAATCTAATTTAGGGACCTGTCATCTGTCAAGCAAAATGTTAAGTGAGCCACTACAGTATTTATGAATATATATATACATACATAATTTTCACAATTACTTTACAAAAATTAATTCCATGTACCTGTACGAATTTGAAAGTTTTGCGAAGTAATTGTGAAAATCATCTACATAAATTGCACAGCACAAACTAGGTTAGCCTTGCCTCAGATCGCCTCGACACTGCACAAGCGGTACAAACGAAGATCATGATAATGAAACAATCTACATAAATATGATAGTTGCTCACTTAACCTTCTGCTTCACAGGTGACAGGACACTAAATTAGATTTCCGTGACGTATGCCACTGCAAATTGTCACAATAGTAAGTATTACCCAAGATGCATGGAAACCAAACTCCACCCCCTTTGTATGGTGGTGTCACTTGAGTTTGATATGGGCCTAACGAAATGTTGGCCGCTAGATGGCAGCAGCGTCGCTCGAGTACCTTAAAACGTCAAATTTAATTTTCGCGCCTTAAATTATTGCGGTCTGGTTAATATTAAACTAAAAGTATCATTTAATTTTCTGAATTAACTTAGTTAGCGAGTTAATATATATGTTCAGTTAATTATTTAAGTTACTCTGTTGTTGTATTAGTAATATATTATAATAAAGCAACGTTTATTATGCGGAAATAAACAAAACTTATTTCGTGTTCCTAAAGTAAGTAAATATATTTTTACGTAAAACAATTTTTGCCTTTTATTACACAAAATACAAAGATGTACTTAGATTAGAAGACATTGCAGTTTTGTTGTAGACTCAATTTACTGAGTCGTTTTAAATTCAAATAATCAACATGCTCTTCACTTAAATTCGAAATAATATAGAGTATGTTTCCATAATGTAAAATGAATCACATTATATTTATACAAACGTAAAACTGTAGAGGGTATCCACTAGGATTGCGTGTGTAGTAAGGAAATCAGTGCCATTACCATGCTGTCTTTTGGGTTATTATTGAAATCAAACGAATCTGTTAACTTCGCATGTATGCAGTTTCTGGGCACCTTTTTTAGTGACAATCCTAATTATGAAGCTAGCTATACAAATTCTAAATTCCTTTTTTCTAATTTACAGAACTTTGCCTAGTTTTTTCGTTCATGACGTAATAGTGGAATATAGAGTAAAAGACATTAGAATTTTTTTGAATTTTTTATTTTTCAATCAATTCTTTTCCAGGAAATGTTAAAAAATAAAAAACCGACAATGGCATCATATATATACAGCAATAACACTGATTTCCCTTTAGTAGTCAAAGCGCACATCCTGCATGCAAAGTTCGACAATTTTTAAAGACATACCCTCTTTCTAGTTAGTTAATAAAACAAACACTTTAGATACTCGACGATTTTATTACATACTTAAATTTATGGGAACAGCGTGCCGACATTAATTATTATCTAAGTAAATCTACATATATCCGGAGGACTCTTGGCTATTATACATGCTACAATAGACAATAGTTCAAATATTTAATTATAGTATTAGGATATAAATATTTAATGATAGCTCGTATAAACCAAGATCCACTTGAAGTTCGTATAATATTCATATTTAAAATAAATTGCACCCATGCAATTTGAAAACGAATTAATCTGGCTTAAAATACAAACTGCTACACAACGAAATAATAGTATACATATTCTAAATTTGTACCTTACGCAAAATTTACTCTTTAAGTTTTGTTGGTGTAATCGGCCCGAAAATAGATAAAAAAATACCTAGGTATTATACAGCAACATTAAAATACGTATTAATACTTTTAGCACTTCTCTGGATTAATGAAAGCAGCTTGTGGTGATAGTTATCATCCCGAATCTTATCAAGTAGCTCAGATTTTTAAACTGATGTTCTTGTATTCCTTAATAAAGCCACTTAGGGGCAGTAATATTACAGGTGGTCACATGTTAAAATCTCTGGTGAAATCCAAAGACATTCTCAAAACATCTGACGCCTCTCTAAAAAACGAATACTTGTAGATGGTGACATACATGCTGTGATTAAAGCATTGCCATTTTCTGACAACGAAGAAGCATTTGTATATGTTTCTGGTTATATTGCCCGGCGATATAAAACAAAAATGTTCTGTCCTAAATGCTTTCGTACACTCTTGGGTACTGGATATGACAATTATGCCGACTTCATTCAAGTAGTCAAGAAATTCTTTAAAAGTTTCATCTACGATGCTAACAATGTTAAAACAATATTGAAATTATTATACAAGATATTGTTAAAACAGATCTGAAACGAAATCCACTGTTAGCAGGATATGTATTAGGATGTGAAAATCATAAGAAGTATGTAATTAAACAAGTAATTTTTGACTTTTGGATGATGAGTTGCATTCTGTTACAAAGAAGAGTCTCGGAAAAGGCTTGCAGAAAACTCAAAACGGCAAGAGTATGCTAAATTGTCCAACCTGGTTTAGTACTCCAGTGTTTGCTATAGAAGCCCTTTATTTTTAAATTTTGTATAATCACTGTAATGTTAACTAGGTTTAATAGATCTCTAAAGAAATTTCTTGAGTATAATCGGAATTTTCAGTGGAATATTTATCTACTTTTCAGTGTCTCCCAGATCTCATCTTTTTATTCACTAGCAATTCTAGTGCCCGGCACTCCTGCAAGATTATACCGTGCAGGGTCTCTTTCTTCCTCCTTTGCGTTATCCTGTTGATGTGTGTTTCAATCTTACTGGCAAGATAACTTACAAGATGCATACATTATCCTGACTAGGTTTTCTGCAGTTTCCTAGCCTGTACAGGTGAATGCAAGGGGTAAATAATTACAAGTCAATCTGCAGCCGAAGTTTAACTTTTCTTCAATAAATATATTCAATTTGTACTTACCGAGTTTTATATATCAATTTTAGCTATGTACATAAGTACTTAAATTGCAAACTGGTACTAGGGTGTATTGTTTAATTAGATTCTGAATATGTTATGTACTTGTTCATTACCCTTTGATAATATAACTCTAAACTTTGAATTACTCACTTAAATTAGTTATTTCCTAATTATATAAATAATTGAATTTTAGTAATTGATACACGACGGTTCATCCACACAGATTTATTTAACAGACAACACAATCAAACACAGAGGTTATGAAGAAATTTAACTTAATTTAGACATTGCTTCTTCCTTTTTCTACTTTTAAGTGGTATTTTGTACAATCGAATTGTCATAAATTTTGACGTGGCTGTCAAATTTGAGGTACCTTAGCGATCCTGCTGCCATCTAGCGGTCAACATTTTTGCGTCCCCCGGTCAACAATGTAAATATTAGGAAGTGACAACACAACACCATACAAATGGGGTGGAGTTTGGTTTCCATGCATCTTGGTATTACCCCTATTTAGTTGTCAAAAAGTTTAGGTACTGCTGGTCAAAAATAGGAACGCGGGCAAGATCTCGATATCGGACCGCCCGTGTGCGGATCGAAGAGGCGCGCCTCTTCGATGCGCACACGACAATACTAAATAGCGCGCATAGACCTCATAGGGTAAACCTCGTAAAGTACAGTCCGCGAAAAAAGTGTAGTGTCACAGAATGGAATTTAAATCAAAACTAAAACGTAAAGTTTTGTCGGATCAGACTAGAGAAGTGGTAGCCAATGTGATTAACTTTATGCAACGAGAAGCAAAAGAGAATAAACCTACAAAAGACTTAAAAAAAGTCCAGGAGCGAGTTTCACTGGCAACTGGCATCCATTTACGTACCATACAGACAATTGCTCGAGAAATGAAATCGGTCGAGGATGGCGAGTCTTCATCGTTTTCGACGCCTAACAAGAAAAGAACAAAATCTGCATTGAAATCTAATCTAGACGACTTTGATAAAGGACTACTCCGTCGAATGATAATTAATTATTATATAACAGAAAAACAGGTTCCAACTTTGCGGCGTATACATTAGATATGGGCTTTGAACAATTTTTCATGCAAAAAGAACCAGCGTTAAATTTAGTGTTGGACGAAATAATAATAAACTTACAAGATGATAGCGAAAGTGACTTGAGGATAATAGTTCGGAGTCAGGTAGTGACCTTTCGGGAAATGATCTCCTTTAAACCGACGTAACAAGAAATTTTGTCGAAAATTTGTGGGTTTAGATAATATTATTACCTACTTATATTGATATTTAATGATTAGGTATATAATTTAATAGGATTACTATTACAGTGGTTTACTGTTAATTATGTATATTAATTATTCTAGGAGTTAACCATTTCTATTTTGTAATTAGGAAGTAGTTAAATAAACATTTCCATTTAGTCTTTAATCAACAGAGCTTTAATTTTGTGTATCTGGGCAGTTGCATTTAAATAAATAAATAAATATTATCTTCGCCTTCGCAGCTGACTATAGAGGGCGCTACTACTAATTGCAATATGGCCGCGTAGTAGGGAAAACATTGTAGGAAACATTTAGTTGTCGGTGTTTGTACGGGTAGTCGAGTGTTTTTCAAAGCGAAAACTTTGTTAATTGTAATATGTCTGCGTCATATACCGACGTATTTACGTACCTACAAGGCACACACAGACCCTTAGTAGAAGGAGGCCTAATGAGCTGGATGCCTTTACTTTCACATTCTTCTACTATAGCAAACCCTTTGTGGCTTTGTCCAACATAATTGCCTCGTGAAAAGGTTGAAGAAGATCAATTCCATTTTCTTTATTGAAAATGACTTTGTCAGATTCTTCCGCCATATGCTGGACTAACGTAATTAACGAACCCCGCAGGAGTAATGCCTAAATTTAATAGTGTGTTTACTTTTATAATAAGAATAAGTTCTTATACGGCACTTTAAACATTTGGATTATTGCACTGCTATTTCCGTACAGTCGAGAACAACTCTAGTTTTTTTTATATTTTAGAAAACATTTTGGCATACTTGCTAAATGTTCTTTTTTTGTTGGCCAGTAGATTACCATGTGTAGGCTTTTTTTTAAAATAATGGTATTGCCCAATGAAAATATTACCTAACGGTGCGCTGAATTTTATCAAACAACACTGCTAAGGCTCGGAATGAAAAGTTTTGCCTTATTTTTATTAATGGTAAAAGTATCTTTTCTTCTAAATTGTCATCTGGCGGATGTGAAATGTCTGCTAAAACATTCGACACACATTGTACAATTGTACAAACTGTGATACACAACAAAACATTTTTGATTTGGACAGACCCTCCAGTATAAAATATTAAAGATAAATAACGCAAAAATATTAAATAAACTCAACGAATTAGCATAGGGTTATACGTGCGCTACAAAGTTTTCCCTACTCGGATAGTTCTCAAAGTTGCTGCTTGGGGGCGACTCTTTCGTTTGCGAAGGCGAATAGTGTCCCCTGCAGTATGACCAGGACGAAATATGTCTGCCTATGAATGTACTTCGGCACTTGCACTGGCCGTGCGTACAATGCGTCCTTTTTCTTCCGAATGTTGCCTCACTCTTTTTTCTACGCAGCTAGGAAATTTTCACCCGCGGCGTTCCTATTCTTGACAAGCTGATGTGACATCTGTAGTTTGTTATGATATACGCTAGGGATGATGAAAACGTCTACCAATATTATTAGAGAATTTTTTGACATTTTCTTTTGTAATAAATAATTATCCTTAGATGTATGTATTAATAAGATAGTATTGAATTTCTAATCCAATAAATACAATAAGTATTTAGCAGCAGTTGCAACAAAATAATATTTTATAAACACATTAGTATTAGTTCAGAATATATACAGAGATTGTTTTAGTTTTACTTAGCGATTTCAAATATGCTCAAATAACATGCGTTGATATAGAGCACGGTTTTTCAGCATACAAGCAGTTGTATTTCCAGAAGGAGCAAAACTTGTAATTTTAGAAGCACAATCCTTTGCTTCACTGTTACATTTACTTATCAGTTTAAGAGAGAGCTAAATTTTCCAGACATGTCCAGATGTCTGTTGGCTTATTCTTTTTATTGCCTCTACCCAGTAGTGGGAACAATACTTTTTAAAAGTATCGCGATAACGATACCGACAGTTTATCACAAAACGTATCGCGATCCTAATACTCGATACTTTTTCAGAAAATATCGCGATACCAATAGTTGATACTTAAAAAAGTATCGATATACTTTTAGCAATACTTTTCCATTGGGAAATTAAACATTAAATTTTCCACTTTGAGGTGGTTAAACAAGTTACATAAATTGTTCATAACGATATGCTATACCATTTGCTAAAGATTAAAACATTTCAAGAAACTTGGAAATAAGATAAAGCAATGAGATTGTTATTGTTAATACTCTCAATGTGGAAAGGATCAACAGCTTAACATACAGCCTCGGAGTTTTCGTTTTATCCAACAATTACATCCCTACTTAGTACTTATGTCTAAAGGTAAGGTCTATCTACAGCGTTCAGTCGAAGCGATTAAACGTAGCGATTAATCGCGCAAATTGCTCATATTCATTATGCATGTGTTTGGTCAAACCTACGCGACAAGTTGCAACAAGTCGCAGCAAGACGACGCGTCTAGAAATCAAATTGCTTTGAAGGCAACCTAGTCGCGCGCGTTTAGTTAGTCGCAAGCGAATCTTGCATACTTCTTCTGTTCATTCTGTTTTTGTTTCTTGAACTGTCCATTATTTCCCTGCTTGTGAATATGGCAAGTAATAAAGGAAAGAGGTTAAGATTTTCAAAGGAAGAAGATGAAATAGTAATCAGCGAAGTTTCTAAACACCCTGCACTGTACGACGCCAAGCATAAGTTATATAAAGATCAAAATGTGAGGGACAGTACATGGATAGAAATTTCAATCGAAGTAGGGAAAAGCGGTGAGTACCTGCTTATGTATAAAATAATGGAAATCAAACTAATAAAATGCATATGCTAACCGTACCGACATTTTTTATTTAAGTTGAGGACTGTAAAAAACGGTGGAAGAATCTGAAAGATGTGTATTGGAAAAAAAAGAAGGACACTAAGCAAGGGACTGGTTCATCGGCAAGGCAAACAAATAAATGGGAACACATGGATGCCCTAGCTTTTCTGGAAAGAATAGAAACATGTAGAAAGTAAATACATATTAATATAAATTATTTCTGTAATTGTTTATTTAATAATTTTGTTTTAGCACTGTAAGCAACGTAACCGTCAGCGGAGAAGGTGACGTGCCGGAAACTGCAGTTCAATCCGAAGATGAAAATGTAGTAATAAGTGATTCACAGGAAGATGGCGAAGAAACTCATGAAACGCCCGAAACGGATACACAATTTGAAACGAATAGTAATTTAAAAAGATCGAGTGAGTCATTACCATCGGTTTCAGGCGTACATGCAAAGAAACGGAAATCGACAAGCGAAACAATTTTAGATACTATCGAGAACAGAAAGAACGAACGAAAGGAATTATTTAATAAAATCGAATCTGCCTTACAAAAAACCGAAAAACCTCACCCAGTAAAATTATTTTTTGCCAGTATGGCCGAGACTGTAATGACTTTCCCCGTAGATATGGTTGCTCGTGCCAAAATGAGAGTACTAAAAGTGATTACAGAACTAGAATTAGAAAATGATAGACCAGCCCCTTCCAGAAGCAGCAATTCAGATGTTTCATCACTTTATAATTTAGATAATACTAGTTCGGTCGAACAGCCGTCATACAATGACTGTGCTGAATTATTCAGTAATTTTGGAATGCATTGTTAAGAAACCACCCTTTATTTTCGTAATGTTTTACAATTCTTGTATTATATAAATACTTATTCAATATCTGTTCTAGTAACGTGTTTAATTTGCCAACTAACATTTCCAGATACACCATTAAAATAGTTTTTGAAATCATTCCTATTTTGACATGCTTCTGTCGAAGAGTTGCCGCCTGTATGACGTAAACTTCTCATATATTCTTTGGGCATCTGGATATCAAAATCATCGTCTTCTACGGTCACTGCACGCGAATCTCTCAGCAGATTGTGCAGGGAGCACGAAACCAGGACAATGTCATCTACTAGAGATGGATCAGTTACAATAGGCGTATAAAATATACGAAAAGTTTGACATAAAATTCCAAAAGCATTTTCCGAAGTTCTTCGTGCCGGCTTAGGCGATAATTAAATATACGCTTCTCTATGTCTACCTTGGCTTGATCTCTAGGGTAAGGTCTTAAAACATTTTGTGTTAGTTTAAATAATATTGGCGCCAGGCAAAACGTTCTCCTCCGGCATAAATTCATTACTGTGTATAAGTTGATACATTGATGATTTTTTAAATATTCCACTATCTTCTTCCTTTCCATAAGCACCAATATCGACCCAAGTGAATTTGTACCGGGCATCAACAATGGCTAACAAAACAATGGAAAAATATGATTTGTAGTTGAAATATAGGCTTCCTGTTTTTTTTTGGGCAAACTATGCGAATATGTTTACCATCAATCGCGCCACAGCAATTTGGAAAATGCTACTTTTCATAAAACTCGCTAGCTATTTTCTTCAAATCATATTTTGTGGGCGGGGGTAAATAAACTGGAAGTAGTTTTTTACGCAGTGCTGTTAAAACTTCTCTCACTATTTTACTAATGTGATTATGAGATATTCTGTAATTAAAAGCCATAGATCGGAATGATTCTCCTGTAGCTAGAAATCTATAAAGTTAAAAAAAAGATCTTATTTTTAATATTATTGAAAATTATAAATGCTTAAACTCACCTCAATGTCAGCGCGAGTCTTTCAAAAGCCGAAATAGGATGTTTTACAAACGTGGAGGGCACTTTCAGTATATCATCGGATATATACGACAGTACAACAAAAAACTGATTTTTCGTAAGCCTTAAATATTCTCTGAACTTGGTGTCATCGTCCATTAAATGTCTTTTAATAAGAGTACTGAAACATCCTTCACATCTTCTATTTAGAAAAATCTTGTTGGTCTCGCCTTGTGATTTGTACAGACTTAACAAGAGAGCTTCTTCTTCGTCCTCTTCTTCTTCTATCATAAACATAATTGCAGCGAACACTTTCTTCATAACTTTTTATTTAAATACACACAACATCACACATCAACTGAAACTGAAGAATCGCTTCCACTAATCGCCTTTAATTATAATTAAAGAGACCATACCAACGACTAAACGCGACGCGTTTTATCGCTTACTTTTAATCGCTTCGACTGAACGCTGTAGATAGACCTTACCTTAATAGTGTTTACAGGTTCAAGAACTGCAATTACTTAATTATTTTGATTTTCTAGTGTTCCAGCAAAATTGTATCGTCAAAGTAAGTACTACAAATCCGCGATGCTCGATAATTGAAAAAAGTACCGAGATACCTATACTCTTCTTGAAATGTATCGTGACGCAATGATGACCGATACTCAAAAACGATCGTGAACTTCCAATCACTTCTTCTACCATCTCTTTTTTCGACTTGTATTTAAGAACGCCATCTATATAAAACTGACTTATTGTTGATTCAATATTACAGGATCTGTTCATCACCTTTGAAATATATCAATAAAACATACATAAACTATTACACTATGTATAGCTACATACATACATACACGATATATGTATCATATATTTTATAAATTGTGTTTCCTGGCATGCCTCGCAGGGAAGTATATACAGTGTGTTCCACTTAAGAGTGTACCTAACACCTTTATATTTTTATTAGGTTTTATCCGATTTGCACCAAAACTTCCTCAAAGATAGAACACATTATGGTCTACTTACGGCCAAAAAACCACTTGTCCTTTTCAAATGAAAAGCCTCCTACGATACCAAAATAAATGGAACAAATCAAAAAATCATATTACCAATATTTTATCGGAAAATTTTACTACTGAAGATTGTTCAAAATTGTCCCGAAAGCTCTTAAGTGGGACAATATACATGTGAAACTGTTTTGCGTTAAACAACTTTTAAAATTTTAATATATTTTCTCAGAAAGTTCTGTATTGCTACTAGCCAAAATTTCACACAATCAAAATTAGAAGTTGATGAACTGTAAAATCGATAGACACAACAAAAATATAGGTTTGTAAGCGACGCCATCCATTGATTCTGTATGCCTAAGGCCGCCCCCATACTATTCCAACAAGATAGTTCATCAATTACTTGGAACTACTTAAATCTAGGCTTATTATATGTTCTGATTGAACCAATTTATTGCGGATTATTTGTCTTTTTCTTACAGTTAAAGAGTATTACGAATATAAAAACCTATCTGTTATGGGAAATAAATATGACAACCACACCATAACCTACAAAAAATACATTCTTATGTAAATATGAATACTTTATAGAATAGCTATTTTATTTTTAAAATATCATCATCATCATCATCATCATCATCTGACACGGAGCTGACTCGAGGGTCACTCCTAGATTACGCCAGGCCCACCCCATGCCAGTAGGTGGGAAGGAATTTATGGGATAGGGTGGGGTGTTGCACCGCGTTAGCATGCCTGCAATGTTTACCGCAAGGCACCACTGCTGCAACACCGGGTAGTTAGTAAGCTACGCATCAATGGGATTTTGAGTACGTAACCGGGACCGTTATGCGATTTTGCATTTGACCCTAATAAACTTTGGTATCAAAGTTTCAGATTGTTTGTATCTCTTAGCTATCTATTGTTCTAAGGTAACAGATTCCACCTATCTTAGTTTCCTAATAACTAATAACTTAATTTTAACCCCAAACCGTACTATTTCCACTTAATTTTAATGTCGACTCTCATTTCTTCTTCCTTCTTTTCCATCCTTCCCCTCTGCAGTTGTCGGCTAGGAGTCCATCGTTTTCTTTCCCACTGGTACTTGTTTCGTTCCTTCTCCTTTGTTTTCCCCTTCCTCCCCCTCTTGCTGCTTCATCTTCTTTGTTATCCTGTTCTTCTTCAGTCGATTCTTGTTCGGATTCTTCAATCAGCGCGTATACTCTTCTTACATCTCTTCGGATATCCTCTTTTCTTCATGCCCTGTCCACCCATGTCTCTTTAGGTATGCCGGTGTTTTGGATGTCTCTCTCCAATGACGTATTCCACATGTAGCATGGTCTTCCGACCTTCTTTTCTTCTACCAGAGTGTGTGTAGAGGTCGGGCCTGCTTCGTAGTGTATTTCTATTGACGCCTTTAGTATCTCTGCTGCTGCTGCTATTAATTCGGCTCCTCCCCGAAACCCCTCTTCCCCTAGGTCTTCTAAGTAGGCTTCTATTTGTAGTGCTAGACCGTAGGCATGTGCCAGGTGATTGTAGCGCGAAGCCAGATTTCTTACATTTTCCTCCCATTACAATTGGAAATTTTGTAGATTTTCTCTGATGTATGACACGATTTTTTTTTCTTAAGTTGAAAGCTTCCCCGTTTGAGCTGTTCCCGCGGTTCTGTGCCCCCTGTGTTTTGATCTGCTATCGGGTGAATAAACAGTTTCCATCTCCTGGAATTTTCAGCACCGTCAGTTTGTGTCTGTCCATAAATACTGTTTCCTGTTCCATGGCTGGTACTGTGTTTCCTGCTTTTGATAATTGCCGTGAGTTTACTGTTGTGTAGTCTTCCGTGTGTATCTTCCTACCTTCTGATGTTACTGGTTCTGTTTGACCGCACCCCGTAATGGTAGATATCGGACCTACCTAATTTGCAGTCTCTGAATTAAATTAAAATTTAAATATAAAATTTAAATTACCAATTTTTTTATCGGAAAATTTTACTAATGAAGATTGTTCAAAATTGTCCCGAAAGCTCTTAAGTGGGACAATATACATGTGAAACTGTTTTGCGTTACACAACTTTTAAAATTTTATTATATTTTCTCAGAAAGTTCTGTATTGCTACTAGTCAAAATTTCACACAATCTAAATTAGAAGTTGATGAACTGTAAAATCGATAGACACAAATATAGTCGAATATTTTTTTTTTACTACACACACCATATTCTATTGAGAACACGCCAAGAGGTCTAAGCTCCATTTTTAAAATGTTCTAGTTTGTGTACGTAAAAATGTGGTACAAAGTACATAATTTTCCTTTTTTCTCCATTTTAATAGCCAGAATACTTGATTAATTAATGCAAAGGTCTTAAGAAGCTTCAATTATTTAAATGAATTTTGAAGAAAAGAAACAATTTACCTTCCTAAATACATACTACTAGTTGGCCACTTTATAAGTGAAGATCAAAGTGGATTTACACCAGGGCGTTCATGTATGGATAATTTATTTATTATGCAACAACTAATAGAGAAGAAAAAGAGTAGAGATCAAGAGGTACACGTTACTTTTATAGACTTAAAAAAAGCATATGACAGCGTCCCAAGAAAGAAATTACTTTATGCACTGAAGGAAATTGGTGTTAACGACCACTTACTTAAAATCATTAAAGAACTGTATGAAAACAATATAGCCTACGTCAAACAAGGGCAATGTTTGTCAGAACCAATATACCCCACTAAAGGCCTTAGACAGGGGTGTAGTCTATCTCCTATTTTGTTCAATATTTATGTGGAAATAGCCTTGAGAGGGTGGAAAAGATCATGTGAACGAATGGGCTTACCTATAAATGACACACACCTCTATACAATTAGTTTCGCCGATGATCAGGCCATAATAGCGCAAGATTCTTTCGACATGGAGTTTATGTTAAAACGACTATACATAGAGTATAAGAAATGGGGGTTAGAAGTAAGTTTAGAAAAGACGGAGTATCTTGCGGTGAACACTGATGCGAAATTTGAAATCTTTGTAGATGACCATGTGCAAATTAAACAGGTGGATAAATTTAAATACTTAGGGGTAACAATAGATGGAGATGGAATTGGTAGCCAGGAAATACGTAACAGAATTCAAAAAGCTAGGAATGTAGTATTTGGTGGGACAAGAACATAAGTAGCACAAATAAAAAACGAATCGGGCAAACAATGGTGGAAACAGTTCTGACATATGGATGTGAAATGTGGAGTTTGAAGGAAGAAGAAAAACGTAGACTGATAGCAGTAGAAATGGACTATCTACGCAGAAGTTCCCGAACATCAAGACTACAACGAGTCCGAAATGAAGAAATCAGAAACAGAATGAAAGCAAGAGAAACAATTGTGGACAGAATAGAAAAGAAAAGCTTGAAATGGTTTGGACATGTACTTAGGATGAATGAAGCAAGATTACCAAAGCGAGTGTTCGAATGGAAACCGCCAGGGCGGAATAGAAGGGGTCGGCCCCGAAAGTCGTGGAATGAGGGAATACGACGAGCGCTTGTAAACCGGGATATGGATGAAGGAATGGCGCAGGACCGGGTAGCATGGAGACTGGGATTGGGGATGCAGCGACCAGCTGTATAGTTGTTAATGTATTATATAATGTATTGTATTATACATGTAATTAAACCCAAATATATATATATAAATACATACTACCCAATAGTTCTAGAACATTCAAAACACCTATTGAATTTACTGCTTAAACAGTTTATTATTAATAAATACAAACACCACTTATGAATTCTACATAGAGTCGATAATTTTTGAATAGTAATTTTTAACACAATTATATGTACATAAATAAACAATGTTCAATAATTCTTGCAAATAAAACAATATGAATGTGCAATTTTCTTACATAGTAATAACTACCAGTTGTTAGATATTATACTTATTTACAACTGCTTTAAAATTTTCAAAGGTACAAGAAATAAAACGGAATGTACATTTTCTACAGAACATTTTGAAGTTACTAAATCATTTGTCTACATATATTCTTAATTACAGGAAATACTTCAACGTACCAAATCTTCTGGATTGAACATACCCTAAAACAATGAAGAAATACACCATAAATAAAAAATATTTTGTAAATGTCTTCACAGTTTTCTTTAATAGTAATCTGACCATTGCATCAATAAGTTTTACAAAACAATCGTGGACAAAATTGAATTTATAATGTAATAGTATACATTACCCTTGCTCTGCGCAATATTGAATCCTTGCTGGCATCATATGGATGATCCTTTGAAGGAATTTCCAATACAGCTGGAATAGGCTGTGTATGATTATCGATTACATGTCGAATCATTTCAGCAATGTTCTGATTTATAAGAATAATGTCAATATCATCTCTCTTTAAGAAACGTTTGAAACACTCCTCAATCTCGCTTACTGCTGTATCTAAAGAAAAAAGATTGATTGAAATAGTTATTGAACGTTGCAATGAACTTACTTTTATCTACTACCATGAAATTTGCGTGACGATTTTTATTAATTTCTCCAACTCCACCCAAAAGGAATCCAACACAGGTGTCCTAAAGAACATATATTTTTTTAAGGTTGTTAAATTACTTTGTAACTAAATTTACCTCATCTCCAATAACGGATATTAACTTTCCCTTTATAGCCGCATGGAGAGCCATTTTAATTATTGACAAAAATATTAAATTTCCTTCAACTCTTTTATTTCTGTAAAACGCCTCAGATTTATTATCACCTGACAGCAATCATATGATTACAGTAAATGGTGAGAATTTGAGAAATAAACATACTGGTTATTACATATACACTAAACAGAACAAGTCAAAATTTCATGAGAATCAATTTAATCAATAACACAACCCTAAATCTGAGCGTAACTCTTAAATACCCAATAATTGATGTGCTTAAACTTAAACATTAACAAAGAAATGCGTTTCTCATCTCCTACTAAATGTTGGAAACTGAGCTAAATTTCGTAGTTAATCGCACTCATATTTTTTTCAAATAAATCACGGTAACCAGGAACGAGGTTTGTAAAGGTTAGATGATCCTAATCTTAACCATAACCATAATGATATCAAACAGCCAAAACTTATAAAAATTATTATCAATACAACAAATTAATACATTTTTGAAAGTCTTAATTAATATCTATCAGTAATCAGTCAATCATCGCTTATTGTTCTAATACTTTGTCAGTTGGAAACGCCATCGAATATACAATAGATGGCGCAGATACATTTACAAGCGGCCGGCGTAAACGGGATAAAGTTTATTAGTGGATGAGTATTTATATGAGGCGAATGCTTTTTTATTATAAAAAATGTCAGTTAATGTGACTGGATTTTTGTAATACATGGATGTAGTCATTCGACCGATAAAAGAAAGAGAACAGATTCTAAAGGCCGACCGATTGATTTTATATAGCCGAAAAGAGCATGCCATTGTTGTGTTGTGTTTACAATCTTCGAAAATTATTGACTAATCACACAAAATAATATATAGTGCTGAAGATATACTTCCGCAATAAGAAATAATAATGCTTTACAGAATGTTTACTGCATATCAGCATGTTTCTTGTGATGACTGTATCATTTCCTGTAGTTATTTTCCAAACTCGCAATATTTTATTTTTGAAAATGCTGCATGAAAATTTGTTATATGTTATAAAACAACTTTAAGTTTCCGACATTTAAATATGGCTGAAGTAACTAGTCATTTTTGAGATGTTAGGAACGCTTAACTCCAACATTGTCGTATCACAACATTAAAAAAAGTTATCAATTCAATACTGTTTGAACCAAGTCATCAATAAACTATAAAAAAAGTTATTGAATTAAATAAAAAATCAGAAAAAGTTATGTAAAAGTATAGAATGCACATTTTAAATACATTGTTATTCTGCGTTTGATGGTATTGTATGAACCACACAATAATATTTTGTTATAACGTTAAATTTGAAACTTAAGTAGGGTCGTCAAATTCAGTTGCTGCCAATCTGTCTTAATGTGGTTCTATTACCTTAACTGTTTTTAGTTCGGGATCCAACTAACTTAAAAAAGTGTTGGGAATTGTCTTGAACATTTAATTTGTATCTACGTATACATTCCAAATGTATATCAAATGGCCTTGATGTGTATGTATTGACATATTCAATTTAGGCCAGAAATTTAAGGTTAGTGTTACGATTATAAACAAATTTATTTTAGTGTATTTAAAGATATGACCTTTATTACGGTAAGTTAAATAGCTAAAACATGGTTGTCAACAAGTTACCAGAATTGTTTTAGATGCCCAATGTAGCAAATTCACAAATAACCGAAGCAAGGGAAGTATTTCAAACTTTGTTAGAGATGTCTCGTTTGTTGTGTACTGGGTTGGATCCAGAAACATTAACAATATGTGTTCGATTATGTGAAGCTGGAGTAAATCCCGAAGCTCTCGCAACGATTGTTCGAGAACTGAGGAAAGAAGTTGCCAATAACGGAGACAGTGTCACCGATGAATCTAATCAAAATTGTTGATTAGAAATTAATGTGATACTTCCATAAACTTACCATAGGTTGTAGTATAATTTTCATCTTCTAATCTAGGTTAGTTATGTTGTACGTATAAATTAATGCAACACTTGCGTAAAAAAATATTTTTATTTGTAATTCAATAAAGGTTTAAAAATTATTTTTATAATATAGAAATTCTTTCACTCTTCCCACTCGGCAGCTTGATTCAACAACTTACGGTTACAGGTAATAATATTGTACACATATTTTACAATTCGTCTGAAAGTACTTTAGCGTTTTTTGAGAATTTGCCAGGGTATACTTTACTTTCTATCATAACACTTTCACACTTATCTTGCTCAACTAAATATTCTTTAGCAACCCATGCTTGTGAACCATCTTTAAACAAGAAGATTGCTCTATTATCATCTACAAGGTACCTACAATTTAGAATTTTTTTAAATACTTATATCCTCAACATATTGATTATAGTACCTTTCAGCCTGTATGTGATTGTTCCATAAACTTGTTTGCCACAATTTCGTATGTTTTTCAGTTTCATCTCTAGTTGGATTGCCACTTACAGTTACAAAAGTCATTAACGTACGTCCTTTCTTTGTTGCTGAAAGTAGACCTTCAGGATCATTAACGTCAAGTTTGCTCAAATCTATTTGTGGTTGCGGTCGTAAATGTTCTGGTAATTCGTCGTCTTCTAAGGGCTCATCATCTTCCTATAATACAATTATAATCTAATTATCTGCAGTTGTTGATAAATTTCAGTTACTAGCATGGTTTCATACCTCCCACTGATCTAACAGTCTTTCCATGTCAGCATCTGTGTAATCCCGAATATCCTTTTTGGCCCATTCTGGCTTTTCTACGTCACTGTATTTCTTACAGTTTACAGTGATTATCAACATTATGTAGATAATGGTAGCTTTTACAAAAAAATTATGCATTTTATAGAAAATAATTTAAACTAAAAACTGGAAGAGCCGATAATATAACCTCCAACCAACAAAGTTAACCTCAATATGTACAGTCAGAAATATACAGGTTGTCGAAAAATCTAATGAACATGAAGCCGCAAACCAATCGTTTTCAAAGTAGGAGTGATTTTATTTTGTTCATTTTTCATCATTATTCAGATCAATTCTGTAACTTAATTGCAAAGTTTAGCAATGGAAAATGATTGCTATTTAAGATTTTATTGTTAGGATAACAATGTTGCTTAAAATTCGTATTCAGTAAAGGAGTTCCATAGCAATACTGGCTGTTACTTTAAGCATTTATTGCTATGATTGTTGTTACATCAGCAATTGATAAATTGGAGTTGTTACACTGACTGCCCAATTCTGTAAATATTTTTTAAACTATATAGTTTGGTAGTAATATTGCTGTGCATGTTGCCGTAACAATAATTTTAACCATTTTATTCTTAAATTTATATTCGGGTTCCTATACGTAAAATAACAATTATTACTATCACTTTGTGGCGTAACAATAATTGTTATAATTCAAACATATCCCATGTTTAATTCAGAAAGTAGTTGTAAATACACCACAAATATAAATACATTTTCATAGCACCAGTGACATTTTATACAACTGCCATGTAAGGCTTTTGACTATTTGTCCATTGTAAGAACTTTCATCTGTCTGTGGGAAATTTCCAAGTTCAGGACGAGTAAAAAAAAGGGGGAAAAACGAATTATAATCAAATGGAAAAAATTAACTACTACGTTCAGTCACATATCATTTTATTGACAGGAAGGTGTCACCCAGATTCATCGTGTGTATAATCAATATTGAGGCTTCGGAAGATAACAACGGCGACTGGAGCCCTAGCCAAGAAGACGGAATGTTAGTGAAATGAAGGAAGAGGGTGGGACTGTAAGTGAAGAGGAAAATCAAGAAGACGTGAAATGCAGAAATAGAAACAAGAAAATGGACAAAAGGAAAAAGACACAAACCTAGAAAGCAGGACCTTTTGTGCCACCAAATACTTATTTTGAGGATCAGTCTGGCGACAATAGTTCTGAAGATTCTATAGGTACACCTTTTGAATATTTTACTCGTTATTTTCCGATAGACATTTTTTCCAGACTAGCTGAAAAGACCAACATTTATTCTGTTTTCAAAACGGGAAAATCTATAAATACTAATGAAAATGAGATATGACGGCTGGTCGCGTTACATATAATTATGGGCATAATACAGTACCCAAGACACAGACTATATATAGCCCCTCTAACACAATTTAACCTAATAAGGGATATTGGCATGAGTACAAATTGCTTTGAATCTTTGAGGAACAATCTACATATTACGGATATAAATACAGATAAGGTTGATTACGACAAATTATGGAAGGTACGGCCGATAATTGAGAGCATTGACAAGAGATGTGAAGAACTATAGCATTAGAAGAAAATGCCTGCATTGATGAGACAATCATTCCTTTCAAGGGACAGTTATCTATAAAACAGTATATACGCGGAAAACCAAACTCCTGGGGAGTAAAGGTTTACAATTTATGTGGTCAATCAGGAATAATCAATCAAATCCATTGTTTATTAAGGTACAACCACTCTCCCTGAGAATGCTGAACAGAATTTTGAACCCACAACGAATCTTGTACTCTATTTAGCCGAGAGACTTCCAGAACAGAAGAGTTACAATGTTATTTTTTGACAATTACTTCAACTCGGTCACTTTGCTGAAGGAACTTTTGAATAAAAGAATATTTGCAGCTGGTACGATTAGAGCTAATCGAATGGAGAACTGTAACTTCAACCTAGAAAAAGAACTAAAAGGAATGCCACGGGGAACATCAGAAGGTAAGGTAACTGAAGATAATACAGTAGCAGCTGTACGTTGGCTCGACAGTAAGGTTGTCATGTTGGCTTCAAATTTTGTTGCTATTGAGCCTAAAGACACGGTAAGAATATGGGACAAGAAACAAAAATCATATGTACCGCGTAGTCATAAATATCTGTTATCACGTTACCTTCGGAATCAACATCGCTTATTAAAAGTGACGAATCCAACTAAACTAAACTGACATTCCTATCTATCAAAATTATGACAGATTGCAATAAGTAATGGAGTTAGAACAGGATATTTTTATAATCGAGTCGTATTTTAGAAATGGTGTCAATAATGATAATGAGTGGGTATATTCCATGGAAGCATGTGTTGAAGAATTTAGAGCCCAGTTTCCCTACCACCATGATGACCATGTTCTGCGACAGAAAATTAATAGGACTGTTGCACGTTTTCGACAATCGGGTAGCGTTACAAAAAGAAAAGGTTCAGGTAGGCCCAAATTAACCAAGAAATTGTGGATGACATTCAGAAAAGAATTACTGAAAACCCCCGCATTTCGACACGAAAATTGTCAGCTGAAGCAGAAGTACCTAGAACTACTTGCCAGAATATATTAAAATCTAAATTAAAATTACATCCGTATAACATTTCTGTATTTCAGCAATTACATCAGGATTTTGCAACACGTCTAAATTATTGTCAATGGTTCCAGCAAACATTTAATGATCAGTTACTGGATAGAACCTTTTTCAGCCGAAGCCTGGTGTACCTTATCTGGATATGTAAATTCTCAGAATTTTCGCTTTTGGAGTGCCGAGAACACGCACCAGTATGTGGAAACACTGCTTCATCCTGAAAAACTTGGTAGGTATTTGGCTAGCTGTATCCAGAAGACGACTAATTAGGCCTATATTTTTTAATAACACAATGAATGGACGACGCTACCGGGAAGAAATTTTAGCAAATTTCTTTGACGAACTTGATGACGTGAAAAAAATTACGGCTATTTCCAACACGATGGCGCAACGGTGCATACAACCAGAGAAAATTTGGAGTTTATAAGGCAAACGTTTGGCAATAAAATTATTAGTAGATTCACAGACCATCCTTTCCCAGCACGTTCACCTGATCTTACGCCCTGTGATTGTTCAATTTTCGCGTACATTAAAGATAACGTTTTTAAAAGGCAAATTAACAATCTAGAGGAGCTGAGGGAAGCCATCGTCGACTGTTGCAATAATATTGATCAACAAATGTTGCAGAATATTTTTGAAAGCAAAAAGAGGCGAGTTCAGCTTTGCATTGCAGAAAATGGTCATCATTTTCAACATTTGTTATAAAATACCTAAAAAATAAATACCAAAAATTACCTTGCATTTTATTACATTACATACCTACTAGATAATTATTATAATTGAAATATACGATACTTAGTGCTAACCAACATTTATAAGTAGCTAATTCCATGGCTACCACGATCACAGATATTTATGGCCACCCGGTAGTTTGATCCCTATAGTTTATAGATTGTTATAAGAATTTGGTCATTATTATGTGTTACGCATGTCTTCTTCTTCGAATGCTTCGTATCTTATGAGGCGCAGCGATTATCTCTTCTACGCCTATGTTGGACTTTTTAGAGCACCACAGCCATAGAGGACCTACATATTAACATGGGCTCCAAACCACGGGAAGTGTAAAGATTCCAGGAAATACCTTGCTGGTTTGCCATTGCCTTGCGAGGTAGAACGGCGGATGTTCCGGTACTGGTAATTGAACCACAGACCTTCAACATAGAAGTCTTATCGCGCTGACCTCTAGCCCACAATCGCCCATTATACATGTAAGGAATCTTATCAATCTAATCAATCTGCTCGAATACATACCAATATATAGCTCTAGAAATAAATACCATTAGGTACTTACTCTCCTGGTAGTTGAAGCTAATTAATTACGTTTTACTTATTTAAGCTATTTGAAGGAATCAGCAAGAACCAGCACAAGCATGCAGTTTTAAGGTGTCAAATTTTCCTTCTTAAAAGATTTTAAACTATTTCAAACAATCTTTATTGTACTACCAAATGGCGGTTATTAATTTTTGAACAATGACTTGGACAACATCCATTACAAATTTAAATATTTTATTGTATTAGAAATATATGGCTCTAGAAATAAATACTATTACTTACTCTTCTGGTAGTTGAAGCTAATTAATTAAGTTTTACTTATTTGAGCTATTTGAAGGAATCAGCAAGAACCAGCACAATTATGCAGTTTCAGGGTGTCACATTTTCCTTCTTAAATATCTAAAACTTTTTCAACAATCTTTATTGTACTACTAAATGGCGGTTATTAATTTTTACACGATGACTTGCACAACAGCTATTATAAATTTAAGTATTTTATTATATTATAAATATATGGCTCTGGAAATAAATACTATTACTTACTTACTCTTCTGGTAGTTGAAGCTAATTAATTAAGTTTTACTTATTTGAGCTATTTGAAGGAATCAGCAAGAACCAGCACAATTATACAGTTTTAGGGTGTCAAATTTTACATCGTAAAAGATTTTAAACTATTTCAAACAATCTTTACTGTACTACCAAATGGCGGCTATTAATTTTTGAACAATGACTTGGACAACATCCATTACAAATTTAAGTATTTTATTATATTATAAATATGGCTCTAGAAATAAATACTATTACTTACTTATTCTTCTGGTAGTTGAAGCTAATTAATTAAGTTTTACTTATTTAAGCTATTTGAAGGAATCGGCAAGAACCAGCACAATTATGCAGTTTTAGGATGTCAAATTTTCCTTCTTAAAAGATCTAAAAATTTTTCAACAATCTTTATTGTACTACTAAATGGCGGTTATTAATTTTTACACGATGACTTGCACAACAGCTATTATAAATTTAAGTATTTTATTATATTATAAATATGGCTCTGGAAATAAATACTATTACTTACTTATTCTTCTGGTAGTTGAAGCTAATTAATTAAGTTTTACTTATTTGAGCTATGTGAAGGAATCAGCAAGAACCAGCACAATTATGCAGTTTTAGGGTGTCAAATTTTCCTTCTTAAAAGATCTATAACTTTTTCAACAATCTTTATTGTACTACCAAATGGCGGTTATTAATTTTTAAACAATGACTTGGACAACATCCATTATAAATTTAAATATTTTAAGAAATCGTGATGTTTTGAAAAGCATATCTGTAAAAAGTAATATGCGAGATATTAAATACAAGTAGCACACGAATAAATAGTATTCATTTTTAAGAAGAAAATTAGTGAGAGTGTTCACAATGGTAATTCGATCTCGTCCAGTCAAAACGGGAATTAACTACAACTTTTAATAATGTAGCAAGTTATATTCTACTAAAAACTTCACATTTTTGTGAAGGTTTATTAAATTTTTTCTTTTTGCTAATAACACAATGTATTTAATCGTTATAATGAACTCACAGGAGACCATTTTAATTGATTCAATGCTGCAAACTTTATGTTTTAAGGAGGCCTAAAAATTGTTTTGATGTTTTGCTTAAATTAGTGTAACTAAATTAATTAATTAATCTTGAACTATAAGTAGTACTGTATGGTAATTGTACATCGGAGAATCGCCCATTAGTACATACTATGCACGTTGTATGCATAATATTGTTTTCAGGTAGGCAACCAACATTACAGAATAATTTTCTAGGGTACTTTTCAACAAGTATAATTTTTTACACAGAAACGTTTGTTATATGCGACTTGTTAGTTATGTTTTTCACAATGAATAACAACGTTTTGTGAAGTTAACCCTTTTCCGAAAGTGTTTACAAATGAATGAGTACGAGATACAAAATACGATATTAAAAATACTGATACTCATATAATACCTACCTTTAAATAATCTATTTTTAAGGTTTAGTCTATTGCAAAAAATACCTGCATTGGAATTTTGGTTGTCTGTATATACATATCTGAAAGCATGGAAGATACAATACATAAAGTTGTATGTTTTTTGATGAAAAATAGTGTATGTAGTACTCGGGATACTGCGCCGATTTTCCAAAAATGCAGTTCAGCAATTTCATCATAATTTTCTCATCTATTGAATTAGTCCCATCTTTTTTATATAGCATTATTTTAAAAATTTAAATGTGTCATTTATTACTCATTTCGTGGGTACAAACTTAAAATTTCCAACTACTCACGGATTGACAGCTATGATTACATATTTAACAGTACAGTACGAGAAATGGATATTTTAATTTTAACTTACTGCTTTAATCGATTATAATTGCTGTATTCTTCTGATTCTTTTTTAAAGGACTAAATTACTGCATAGCCCGTTATTTTTTTGAATGATAAATAATCTTAATAATTAATAAAGAAAGGCTTGGCTAAAACAATCAGCTTCATGATAATAATATTATCAAGTTATAAATTGGGAAACTATTAGAAAATCAATTTCTAATAATACCTGGCCAATGACTTCTGGCCCATAGAGGATGATTGAAATGAATTGGATGGCGGAATTTATTATTTCAGTTACTTCAATGTTAATTTATTATGTATAAATGATACCCAAGCAATACACAATGTATTAATAATATAATAATATGGCAAATAGATATTTATTTATTTATATCCTTACTTGTCATGTTGCTCTCTTATTGCACCTACCGCTAACTAAACAACGACAATTTCAACTTAATGTATTTCTAACTTATTATATCATCAGGAACATTTTAAATACAAAATAAAAGTACACAGTTTAACGACTAAAACTTAAACAGAAACATCCTGTTTTTGATTCTTTAAGTACAGTATAACTCATGACCAACGAAATGCAATGTGCAAAACGTTTAATATCGGTACAGAACAAAAAATACTTTATGTATACCTATCAGTTATATCTTACACATACATCTATTTCATATAATATAAAGTGTATACGAATCTGCCCTTTAGCAAAACTATATTTTATCGGTGTCAACGGTTCACTACGCTATATAAAAGTTACGAGTTATTTGTTTAAATGTATTACCTCTCGTAAAGGGAGTTAGGTTAGGAACTCTGCTCCAGCTTTGTGTCGCTGGGACGAACACCAGCGACTAGGCTGTTTACTTATTACAGAAGGCACCCAGTCCCTCAACAATAGAAATTTTATTTAACTTATGTCCTAATTCTACCAAAAAAGTTAATAGTAGTTTCATAAGCTTTGACAAAATAGGAATACATGTTAGTGAGTCAAGTTTTCCCTTTTAGAAACATCTAGTTGTATATCTACAAAAGTACGCCGCCCTAAGCCATAGGCGGACGTTGTGAGAGTTTGGAGTTGCGACGCTTTGCAAGAGAATATTGTTGAGGAACCGTATAATATATAGGAACCATTACTCCTGTTATTTGCATTTTTCTAATGCGATTGCTGTAGAGTCCTATATAAAATTGAAAAACATTTTACAATTTTTAACGCTTAAAAATCACAAAACGTTTTTGTTTTTACATATGGCACTGCACATATAGATAAGCTCGCCATAGTCCCCTAAGGGTTTTTTACAAATACATAATCCTTTTCTGAGATTCAACTTACAAAAAACAACTGTACATTATTAACTAAATAAAATATATAAAATATACTTCATATCTTAAGTACAAAATTTTACCGGTATTACTGTCACATAGGAGATCTGGCTTGTCATTTTAGTTAAAAGTGTAAAAATACAATAAAAAATATAGTAAAACGTCCTATAAAACTGAAATCTGCATATTATAGTTACGTGTGAAAATGAGGTAGTTCAACCGGAAATACCAAATATTGGGAAATCACAACGGCACTTAAAACTACAACTACGTAATTTCAAAATGACGCCGCAACCTTACGTGAAATAAAAATCTAACATACATGTAAACACTGAAATAAATAACAGCCTTCAAAATAAATCGGCTGCGGCACCAATTAAGTAACACGTCCTACGCTAGGAATTCAAAAACAAACATAACTTACAGACAGCTCAAACAATTCCCTTTTCATTAAAATCACTGCAAATAAACACAAAAATAATAAGGGTTAATAACGTAACATCAAATCGAGAAACATTTTCCTTTACAAACTACAAATAAACAACACATTGAATTCTGTGGAAAAATATAGTAATATGCTTGTATTTATGATTAATATTCTTATTTTATCAAATGCAAATTGGTTGAACAATGTTCTTGAATCGGTTGCAAGCTGTTGCGTTCGCAAAGCAAATTTAAATTCAACTTATTTAAAGCAAATTTTCACTGGTTCCAAAGGTATTCATTTTTTACTTGCTTGATATATTCTGAATGCCACTTCTTTCTATTTTCAGTCGTATATAATAATCTTTAAAACTTACGAATTAGCTCAAAATGGATTTAAAATGCCATGTAGACACAAAATAGAGTTGTTGTATTTTTCCATTTTGACTTTAACTTCGCCCATATCATGTGACAAGCACCGTTTACGTTTCCTTTAAACATTATTGAGATCTACCTAGTTACAAATACTTAGATGCAAATACCTTAGTACAAATAGCTAGCTATAATTACCTAGGTAGAAATTATAAGGTACAAATTTCTAGGTACAAATACCCAAGTACAAATACTTAGATACACATACCTAGGTACAAATACCTAAATAAAAATTACTAGATACAAATAACTAGTACAAATAGATAAGTATAATTACACAGATGCGAATACCTAGGTAGAAATTCTAAGGTACAAATACCTAGATATAAATTTCTCGATACAAATACGTAGGTACAAATACTAAAATTCAAATACCTACGTAAAAATTACTAGATACAAATATCTAGGTGCAAATATCGAGATACAATTATCTTCTATTAGCTTGAAAATTCTTAAATTTGTCATGTTCTTAAACCCTAAATCATGGAAATATTAAACACTGTTCCAACTTCATCTCAAATGGACAGTCTACAAGTTTTGAAAACAGAATTCTAGCTGAATTGTCAATATGACATAAAATATAATAACTGAAAATGAATAAGTAATATTATGCTTGAGTAAATTTGCCTTTTTAATCTCAAAATAAGTAAGACCGTGTTCCGGTACGGATTAGCGAAAAAAATAATGAAATTTTTTCGGACCTTTAAACAAAATAATGAAGTTTTACATACTTAATTTTCAATATTGTTTAATTAATCGCAGTTTAAAAACTTGTAGATTATGTACTATAAATTTTATAGGTGTTGAATTTTTAAATATTAATTCGGATGGTAATTTATCCATTGTAGATAATAGTATTTAAAATTCATAAATTTTTCGTGTTAATGAAACTAAATCATGGAAAAACACACTTCAACTTCATCTCAAATCGATTGTCTACAAATTTTGAAATCAGAATTCTGATTGAATTGTCAATATGACATAAAAAATATTTACAAAATGATTATGTGATTGTTCGCCTACATTTGCCTTTTTAACCTCAAAATACACAGGCGGAGTAAAAAGCTCAAGCCAAAGGCAAAAGATAAATTTAAATTTTTACTGACAGCTAAACAAGAAAATGAAGTTGTAAGTATCTTCCAATATTGCTCATCTTTAACACAAACAGAAACGAAATCTAACTATTTAGGATACCCTGTATATCTACAAAACTCGAAGCTCTTATCATCCTAAAATTACAAATATCGTTATACCTTGATTTGTGCAAAAATTGGGACACAATTTGCCAAGTCTTTTCCCTATTAATCTACACTTGACGGTTTCTAATTTAGAATTCGAGTGAACTGTTATAGAAGAAGTGGACATTCAAAATAAATTAGTAACAAATTGTTAAAAATAAATGTTTCATAACATTCAAGAACATTATTAATTATTTATATCCTTAATTTCAAAAACGGTATACATTCATGTTGCGTTTTCAGTGTGCATTAACAATCTAGCTATCCTAACTTACGCAATAATTAACAATGACCTTTTTTTCGAGTTCTATCGCTACGTTTTTATGTTACTTCTAGTCTTGACTAAAACGTAAGCGATTACAACTTTCTAGTCAACATTTAACAATTACCATTACTCTTGAGTACAACTAACTACAGATAGCTTGCATTCTGCTCTTTTTACACCTACTTTAGCATTTAGCATGAAGCCGAAATAACAACGTAAAGTTTTACCAACTCAGGCATTAAGGAAATAATTAAACGCATCCTAGTCAACTATTGCAACAACACTAATACAAACAAATGGAAGAACTACTGACGTGTATTGACTGACATGTTGCCTCGAGGATTGTTGTACCGGACTTATTTCAAATATGTTTCGTAAGTACGTTATTGTGTTAAGATAAATTTAGGGCAACGCAAGTCAAGGAAGAAACCAATGGAAGTGTCCTTTTAATATTACTATTTACATTTGAAAGTAAAAACTAATAACTGCGAGTGATAATTCTTAAAATGACTTATCTACCTGATTTATGATACCTGAATATTTGCTATATATATACCTGATTTGTTTATCACGGATGAGTAGAAGATTGATCGTGGAAAACAAATTGTGACCTTTCAAAAATAGTTGCGATATAAATGTGAATTTGTACTGTAATTTTGAGAGATGAATATGAATCTACCTGAGTATTTATGCGCGATTAATCTTATACAATGTATAATTTATCTTGCAGCATCAAAAGATTGCTTATATTGGGAAGCATATCTGTTATTATGGAAGCATATAAATCGAATGGAATTTAATTAGAATCATTTAATGATGCAAATTAATACATCGCCTGAAATTATTCCACACTTATCCAAAATATTTCTTAAGATTCAACTTTAACCACCTAAAAACAAGGAGAAACCCAAGACTTTGTAAAGAGCAAACATTTACATAGAAATGCGTAAAATGTACAATTTTAGAACAATTTAATTTTTATATCAGTTCATGGAAGCAGAAGAAAATGTATCTACTGCGGAAAAATAGTACAGCAGACAAAACGTCAATGAAGAATGTGCTGCAGGAAACAGTACTGATGGTATATTTATATAAATACAAAATTACTTAGTTTTCTGACCAGATAGGAAGAATATAAGAGCAAATATTTCCTATCAATTTTTTCTACTTCTTGTCGCTTTTTCACCTTTAATAAAAGCATTGGCTGTAAGCTTTATTGTTTCATTCAATTAGCAGCTTCCGTTCAGCTTATTTGAGTGAGTTGCTATTATGTTTTACTTCAAGATCAAATTTCTTAATAATGGTACAAAATGAAATGCAAATTTTTGAAACTTTACAAGTGAAACAACTATACAATTGCGATTTATAAGTCAGACTAAAAACGTGAATTAACATTACTTACATTGATCAGTTTCTAACAAAGTTTAGATACCCTTCCAAATTTAAGTTTTAACTCCTATGAGGAGCATTGATTGACAGTTTTACCTACCCATTAAAGCATTTTTTAACAAATTCGATTGAAGACCAAATGTGTTAAACGGTTTTCTATTAGAAATTCTGGTTTTATACAAAAAGTATTTTTTTGCGTAAAATACACCACCAGCTGTATTTCCTACCAAGGCCCTTTTTTCAGTTACTAATATTTTCAGCAGCATTTTTTACTGTTTTTAGTTTTTCCTATATTTCATGTATTTTATTTTTGAACATTAAAAATAATTTCTTTGAATATTAATGATAAACAATAGAGGATTTTTAAAACAATTCATTTTGATGAATTTTAGGTGGATAGTTCATCTTAGAAATATTTTTTGGGATTTAAATGCTTGAATTATGGTGATTATTAACAGTCATCATTGAACGAGTCTGCGGATGAAAGAATATTGCGAGTATTAGCGATAACATTAGATTTAATAATCTAAGATTTCATACAAAAATAGTATTCGGCAAAAGCCTTTTGTACCATTGTAACCTGGATAGAACGTCCTGTATACTGCAATAATAGGATCAAATATATTTAATAATTCAAACATAATTTCCACCCTATTATAAAATTCCCTTGTCAGTGTGAGTGCTTTCCTACGCGATTATTAAATATATTTAGAACAGTTTACAAACGGAACTTGCTAATAAAATTATGTGATGTAAACCTGCAGGAACCTGAAACACTATGTGTGTAAATCACTGGTACATATATACTAATCAACATTCAATCTGGCACGATTTATAGACATTTCTAAACATTGTACAAATCTACACATCTTATTTTAACATCAATTTTAAAAGTCAATTTATAACTGCAACATAGTCCAATAAAAATTTTAATCTATCTTAAATTACCGTATACACACGAGAACCCTTATTATCCTGTATCTTATAAGTATTTCTATTTCTGAGTATTTGAGGTAGACGGATGGAATTTTTAAGTTACTTGGAGGAAAAAGTGGTACTTGCTTTGAATTTTGTGTGGTAATATTGAGGTAGATGGATGGAATAAAATGAGTATAATATAGTAATTAACGGCAAGAATTGCGGCAGCTGGAATACACTTGAACTGGCATAATGGCTTATTTTAAAAAAATGTCCTTCCATCTATACATTATTCACCTGCTTTTACGCCTTCTGGTTCCGCTTCATCTTCACTGTAGTCGTCTTCTTCGCCGCCGGAAGATCCAACATCGTCTTTATCTTTGTCCATATCACGTTCGTTATTTACCATATCGTCGTCATTTCTTCTAATCTCTTCCGATCTTTTCATTACTAGATCGTTTGCGACGCCCATCTGTTGCTGCATTTTTTCCAAAAAATGCTGCTGCGACGCCTTGTCCAACCCCATGGCGTTCAATTGGGCCATTTTTGCCGCGTGCACTGCTGCGGCGGCTTGTTCCGACATCATACCCATTCCCAGGCTGTTTTCAGTTATAAACTGTAAGTACGTATCCAGAATTGCGGACCCTGTCGAGTTCCCCGAACTAACAGGAGGCGCTAGGGGGGCAGGATATGGCTCTTTGGACAAGTTATGGGCTATTGAATCTATACTCTTTGCTGCTATCGCTTGCACAGAAGAACCAAGCTTTGTGATCTTCATGTTAGCCGGATTGTGGTTCATGGGTGGCGACATCGCTAAGTCCAAGCCTGCATACGACCGCTGATGCGATATCGTGAGGTCTTCTGGGTCATTGTCGCCACATACTGAACTTCCCGCTTCGGAGGGGGCCCCTGAATATACACTTTTCGCGTCCAGTTTCATGTCGGATCTCCTTGGACCCGTCGGGGAAGCTCTTGCTCGCAGCTCCGCCGGACTTACTTTCACTCCTGCTTTTGCTAGCAACCTGTAAAGCAACCTTGAATTAAAAGTTAGAGCAAAAATTGGGCGAAGTACTTCGCCTTCATTTTTCTATACTTCCAAAAATGAATTATGTTTTACAACTACGAACATAAAAATGTCTTATAAAGGTAGGCAATAGAAAGTGAATATCATACATAGACAGTGGTAAGCTTAAAGCTTCCGCGGGTTGTGTTGAATAAAGTAATATCTTCGGGCTTAGACAGCGTGGTCGTAGAATTGATTGATGCTGACATTTCGCTAACCGTTGCGGGTAGCATTATCAAAGCATAATAATTATCCTTGTATGTCTAATCCGGGGTTTAAGCCAATTTGAAAATTTCCCAACGAAGCAGAGACATATCCTCACTTTAATATTACAGACAAAATAAAATATTGTTTTCACAGAAAGCAATTATTTAAGAGATTCATCGCTTGCTGCTTCTTTATGAGTTGTGCGTTTGTTTGTTATTTATTTATTTAACGTTAATCCGTGAACATGTGCATTGTTATCATATCAAAATGTTAAGAAGCTATCTCAAAATTTTAATAGTTTATTTGAAGATAAAATAATTACAAAAGTTTTCTGAACAAACAACGGCAGTTATGTGTCACACATATTCTAAGCCCATCATTTACTACCTATAAATCGATAAACTTTCATTTATGAACAGTTATCGCAAATACATAGGACAATACTGTTTCTAGATGTGTCTTCCTTATAAAGTTAAGCCTTCTCTTATATATTTTGTTCTGAATATTGCTGACGTACTTCCGGTTTAACGGCCTTCAAGTCACTTTAAATATGAATAAAATACCGAATGAACGTTGTCTGTATAGTAAATCTATTATCTCGTATACACTTCGCTATACTATAAATTCCACATTAAAGCTAACAGATTCCATACTAATAAACGACCCCATTAATCTCTCTACTGTCCTCTATTTTCCGTAATAATAATTTAGCGTTCTATGGAATAAAACAATTCTATTGAGGGTGGGAGATACCTGTGACGGTGGACTGAACTATAAATAGAAACAAATTGATGTAGTAGTAGTGTAGAGGTCAAAAACGGGACTGTCCCAATTAAATCGGGACGTATGGTAGAGCTATCAATTATAACTTTGAAATTAAAGACCAACAGATACGCAATTTTTTTTACCTTAGTTGGTGAGTTTGAAAAAGTTGTTTCCCTTATTAACCTACATTCAAATATGTAATTACAATTATCATATCATGTAACAGTAGTATCCAAATACTCATAAATGAGTGCTACTATCAAATTAGCTGTGATTTGAAAAAAATTTAGGGTTTTTTACCATTTTCTGGACAAATTTTCGATTCATTTACTAATACATAGATATTTAGACAGATAGATAGAACGGAAAGACCTATCTAGATAGTAAATTTGTAGATAAATTTTTACAAATACAATGAAGGTATTGGCGGTTAAAAATGACTTCCAGTTTAGCCAGAAATAATATATACTTTTTTATTTTAAACGGAAAACTATATTTTTCGATATATCGATGCAACTTTTTTTTGCGATTTCAGTAATACGAGGGTTGCCTTTTATATTTCAGGATTAGAGAACAAAAACAAATATTTATAATCGAAAATGGCTTTATTGTTTTTCAAAATATTCTCCATGAAGATCAATACACTTTTGCATGCGTGTGGACCAATTTTCGAAACACTTTTTCCACTCTGATTGAGGTATCCCCAAAACGCCTTGTAACACCCATACAGTCGACTGATGTTTGCTTTCGGGCTCATACGCGTAGATCCACGATTCGTCACCTGTCACGATGTCATACACATGTTTTGAAGCACCGCGATCGAATTGTTTGAGCATTTCTTGCGACCAATTGACACGAGCTTGTTTTTGAGCGATTATCAAATTATGTGGGATCCAAAGCGAACAATCTTTTTTAGGGCCAAATGTTCATGCAATATTGAATGTATGCTGGTTCCACTAATGTCCACGGTTACCTCAACCTCACGATAAGTCACATAACGATCTTGCAATATCAGTTCACGCACCGCATCAATGTTTTTCGGAAAAACAACCGATTTTGTACGACCTTCACGAAATTCATCGTTGAGCGAACGACGGCGACCATTGAATTTGGTAAACCATCGAAAAACACTGGTTCTTGATGGTGCTTCATCGCCAAAAATCGAATTAAATTCATCGATGCACTGTTGTTGAGTTAATCCACGTCGAAAGTTGTAAAAAATAATCGCACGAGAATGTTCACGATTTAATTCCATTTTTTGGCCGATGTGATTTTTTTAAGTAACTGTAAACAACACAAACAGCGCTCGTACGTCAAAACGTTCTGAGTACGTATACCATCAAAAATGTGAAACTTTACGATAGCGACGTCAGTTGCCAGATGGCAGCACTAGGGTCGCTCAATCCCGAAATATAGAAGGCAACCCTCGTATAAAGATGATGCCGTAATTTTTAACAATTCTAGAGATATTGAACAAAACATTCAACAATAATTCTTCGTAATTTATTTTATATAACACATTAAAAACCAATAAAAAGGAACAATCAACAACAAACAAATGAAAAACAGATAAATGAAAAACAAACAAATGAAAAACAAACAAATGAAAAACAAACAAATGAAAAACAAATAAATGAAAAACAAATAAATGAAAAACAAACAAATGAAAAACAAACAATGAAAAACAAACAAATGAAAAACAAACAAATGAAAAACAAACAAATAAAAAACAAATAAACATCACTTGAGATGTTCATAATGAGCATTTACTTTTTTGCAATAACAAACTCTTATGTACAAATCCTTAGGTTACATTAGCTAGATGCTCAATTTTTTCAATTTATTGGTCGTTCGGTATAAAATCTAGATTTTAAATGTTTCCAAAGAAAGAAATCCAATGGATTTAGATCCAGAGAACGAGCGGGCCATTCAATAAATCCTCTGCGCCCTGTAAACCTATTTGGAAACATTTGGTTTAATAAGTGCCGAACATTTAGAGTGTTATAGGAAATAAAGGCATCAAACTTATATTACTGAAATCTCAAAAAAGAGTTGTATCTCTGTATCTTAAATGATACGGAGTATTCGACATAAAATAAAGATGTTCATATCATTTCCGGTTAAAACGGACTCCTTTTAAACCGCCAATGCCTTCATTGCAGCCGCTGTACATTGAAACCTTTATGTAGAAAATCTTGTCGAAATCTCTATTGCCATAGTAAAACTATTTGCATTGTTACGTACTTCGCCCAACCCCACATAATAAACAAAATTTCTTTTGTATTAGTTAACCTTAAATATTTGAAATTAAAAAAAAATAAGAGAAATAAAAGTGTATAATTATTGGAATTATATTTTGAAGGTGTGTAAAAATGCATATAAATTATGAATTTAGAAAAAAGTTCAAAAAATGTAAGTAGAAAACTTTAGAAGGTCAATTTCAAACAGTTTTATTTTTGATATTCTGTAACGTTTTAACAGATTCTGTTTGCATATGTATCCATTATTATTTATGAAAAATTATCACTAAATACTCTAAATAGGTTCTTCTCTTTCGGCGTAAGAATGAACTTGTCTTAATTAAATGAAGTTAAAACCACAAGCGATTTTTTTAATTAGAACCCGCGATTAATCAAACGCAAATTTATTGGAAAATCGGGATCACTAGTTATATTACTTGTGAAAATTCTTAAGGCGTGGAGATTAATGTTACAAATGTCGGTAAGGTGATCATAGATACCTACTAAAAAAATTTCAATGATCGTAGTAAACAAAATTCAAATTTGTAGACAACACGTCAGCATAATTATTACTGCATTCCTAGACGGTTCAATCAGGATACTTAAGTAGGTATATAATTATGTCAAAGCTTCCAGTTAATTTCGCACACTTCATAATTCACCGAAACCATGTCTACTTTCAGTTATTTCGCAGAGAAGTTTCATTACCTCGAAGGCTACACTAAAGCAAATTAAAATGTTCTAACAAACCTGCTTGCAAGTTCTGGATCAAAGGGCGCTGGCATGGGCAGAACGGGCAGGTCTTTTGTACTAATGCCCCTGTGTTGTCTGGACATGTGGGAGTGCAGCGAATTCCTCGACTTCGCCACCGTTCCGCATAAGACGCATCTGTAGCCCGGGCAAATCGTGTGTTTATCTTCTAGATGGGTCCGTAACGTATGGGCCGACCTGTAGATCTTCCCACATTTCGGACAGGGCCGCGGGTCTGTGGCCCGGACGCGCATCATGTCCAGCGAACGCCTGGATACTGCAAAGTTCATAATGGCAAGTTAAAAGGGTTGCCGGAAACACCGAGCTCGAGTAGGACGCCTCATTAAACAAAACTTTGTAGATACTTATTCAAAGACTTTGAAGGCATTTACTTATTGTTTGGAGTGTAAAATGTGGGTTTGTTGTACTTGAGATACAGGGCCGGACGATACAAAAATTTTAATGGATTTAGGGACTTCCCCTAATAGAATCGGTCTTTGCAGAAAAGTCCTTAATTATTATTTGGGGAATGAAAAGTTATATATATGTATAATGAAAGAGCTTCAGACAGATATCTAGTTTGTTAAATATCAGATCCAACGTCAAATAAAATAGCAATTTTCCAAAATGCAAGAACGACTTTAAATGCGGTTTTTTGCAGTTAAAACTATTTTTTCGCTAAATGGAATAAACTCAAATATAACGTGACCTTAAGAACTTAAAATATTTGTTTGCTATATTTTGTTAAACGTAATATCCGGGTAATATACTAAAACTTTAAATGTCATGTTTATTAGCAGTAAAAATATATTTATTCATACTTAAGAATTGTTTAAATAATCATTATAATTAAAAAACAAGCAAATACATATGTGGGTAAATTATATAGCTAAATACTTCGTTACTACTACAATTTTATTGTAAGAAAAACTACGTTATTAGCTTCAATTCCACAAAATTGTCACAAATTGAAATATCTTTTTATTGTTCCGTATTAAACAGATACATTTTTCTGGGCAGCAATTTTCAACTTTTGCTCGTTGTGTTTGGGACGAACGCTGTAAACGGGAAACACAATACAGTGAACAACGCAAATCCAAGCATTTACTACTTAAACGTTCGTTATATACGGGATTCGTAATACCCAAGCTCGTATTAACAAAGTTGAACTGTATTTTATAAACAGGAACACATGGGTCGAGTCAAATAAAACCATGCCAAGAGAATTATCTCAATAGAATATGTATTTAATGATTTTTCAGAAAACTATCTCACTATAACTGAAACCCTGGACAGACCGACTCAATTTGTTCTTATGGCACTGGAATTATGTACAAGCCTACAAAAATGTTCTTTGAAAAGTAGGTGTTTTTGACGTGGTACCATTAAAATTCTTCATAGTAGAGCTCAAAATAGAATAAACAGCTTCAAAATCCAGTAACTAAACACAAGGATTCCCCCAAATGAATTTGGCAACATAGAACTACTTTTAAAGTAGCCCTTGGGACTTCTACGCTTTTAATTATACCATGAACCACAAGTTTTTGAAACCCGGCCTGTATTTTCATTGAATTAAAGTGTTTGTTTGGTTTTTTCTAAGATTACGAACAACTTAATTATACATCCCCACAATATGATTTGCGGGAAATTGTAATATGCTTCAAACAAGTTTTATTAAATTATTCTAAATTAAATTAATGAAAATTAAATAATTGATCAAAGTTGATTTCATCATTCTGGTGTCTGTACACTGGGCTAAAGTAACAAAAACAACGTATTTGCAGCAAAGTAATACTTTAATACTGAACGTCAGAATACAAACTAACACTTATGCGTAAGAACAGCAGCGCTTCATATCGTGGCCATAATACTTATAAAATTAAAATCTATACTCTAACTTTAAGCTACATAATGCCGTATAGCGTCAGTTTAATAATACTTCAACGTAGTGTGTAACAAATAATGTCTGGCACGAAGGAACAATTCTATTAACCTGACAAACAATATTTAAATTTTTAGGTACTTTAAATTCAAATTATTCCACTTGCGGCGTATTTAATATATAAAATTATAATTTGGAAGATGTGGGTAAATCACGTTGATGTTTCGTGCAAAAAGTCATAATTTATTGTTTTTGGCGAGGCATCATTGAACTTGGACCCCAAGGCAAATAAATTTATGATATTCAGATTAATTGGTTTGATAGAAGTGATCTAAAGAGGACCGGTTTCAGGTATTTAATTAACCTTAAACGAATTACTCATCCAATCTTCACCTAACAAAAGTTCAACACGTTGCTTGAATCTTGAATTTTTTGTTGCACAATCTTTGCCTGGTTTGTCATAGATTATGATTCATGGCAATGCACCACCACACGTGCTATAGTAACCCTGAAACTATTTGAAAAAATGACTGCATTAAGGGAATAAAATGGTCAGATTAATTTCGAAAAAAATTTAAGTGCTCCACTCTTTTTTACACACTGTACATAGATAGGATATACACAATGTTTAAGCCGTTATAAACTTCATCAATTATTATAAACGCAATTAAGTTGAAAATGCGTGACCGCCCAATGATAAATTCTGCCATACAACGCGATAACTCCTCGGTGTAATCAAAGGGCACCATAACATGCAATTTTTTCACCTAATTGGGTCGGCAATTAACAAAGTGTTGGCCTAAATGGCCGCCCTATAAAAATGCGGCCATTTAGATTTGCTGCGTATAACACTCGTCTATCTTTGGCAACAGATATACAAAGCAGTCTTATTCGAAGTTCACTTTTCGCTGACCGCAGAAGACAAGAGCCATCATCGGTACAGTCTATATGCTCCACTTCATCTGTTTCATGATTTCCCACTGTTGTGAGTGCTTAGTCCTCATGTGATTCCTGACGGAATTGGGATGCGAAAATCGCTTGCCGCATTCTCTAACCGGGCAAAAGGGGCTATCTCGGGGGTAATGCTCTTCGATATGTGCTCGTGCCACGGTGATAGATGCCAGGATTCGATCGCAAAGAGGGCATTCGTATTTGACCGTCCTCGCTGGCAGCGACATCTGAGGGTTGGACGGCGACGCGTTCCTGCCACCCCCGCTGTTGGCATCTGTAATGCCAAATTCTCGCTGCACTTTAGCTGTTTTTTGTCTCACGTTTTGCTTTATTACTTAGGCATTAGAAAATAATAATCATACTGACACACTACAAAACGAGACACAAATAAATTATAAATGCGAAGGGTTGCTATTTTAAGAGTTGTATACACAACAGAGGATTACTAATTTTGAGAAATTACTTGAATTCAAGTCATTAATAATAAATCTCTATTTTTGAAGTCACTAAAGTAATAAAAAAGATAGAAATTGGGACACTTTTAAGTTTTTCGGGGATTCAAAAAGTTAGCCAAAAAGAAGCATTTATGTGAACGAAAAATGGAAAAAAATATAAATTCTATTATTTGCTATTGTTCAGCTTTTTGCAAAAAAATACATATTATATTTCGGATTTACACATAATTTTGATATTGGAATATTAAAATATTCTTTGGAAATTTTGAGAATTTCAAGAATCTTTGGAAAGAAGGAACATTGCTGCAAGCATCACAAACAATTCAAAAATTTACTGTTCATTCCCCAATGCAATTTAAGAAATTGATTTGGAATATGTACTACAAAACAATAAATTAATTTGAAGATTTGCGCGAGAATTACACAAACGTGGATAATTTACAATTAGCACTACTCTTTGAAGATTGTGTGAATTATAGGTTATAATATTATGTATAAATCATATACAACGCTTTCGTAAAATATTGGATAAATTCGATAAAACATTTTAGAAGGGTTTTCACAGAAAATCCTCGGACACGTCAACCTTATTTTTTATGAGTGCATCTTTCCTGATAATTGTCATTTTTCGATCGTCTTTTGTTTTCGCACTATGCCGTCATCGACAATTTTTTTAAATGGCCCCCATTCTTTTGTCCACGAGTTTAGTAACGGCACATTTTTCTGAGTACATTGTCAAAATCGTATGACCTTGACCTTCAGTTAATTTAACCATTTTTTAGATAATGATAAAGTTAGTACTCAATAAACACTTCAAATACACTAGTTTTGACAAACAAAAAATAAGAAATGCATTCTTTCAAGAATTAACTCTAAACAACTGTCAAAACCGTCTTCTTTTAAATTATTATTGGTGTACTCTAATCCCTTTACCATACATTTTTGAAACTTTGGGGTGATTATTTCGAAAACTTTGCTCTTCAGCGTCATACGTTTTTGACAATGTCGTACTCAGAAAATGTGCTGTATTATTCGTGAACAAAAAGTATGGGGTGTCATTAAAAAAAATTGTCCGTAGTGCCAAAACAAAAGACGATCGAAAAGTGACAATTATCCGGAAAGATGCATTCATAAAAAATAAGGTTGACGCGTCGGAGGATTTTCTGTGAAAACCGTTCTAAAAAGTTTTATCGAATTTATCCACTACTTTACGAAAGCACTGTATAATAACACATTAGTAAGCATAACCTTTTTGGGAAATACTGATTATGAATTCTTAAATTTGCCGTTAAGTCTTTAATGTGGCTTAAGTCGGTTTAAAAAATTAATTGTCTGCTTTGTATTATCAACGGAATTATTTAAGGATTATAATTAAAAAATTTGATTTATATTTAATGCTATTTGGAAATAATTAGAATTGCAAATATCAGAATATACTTCCGAATTCAGGTATAGATTATGAGATTTTATTGCAACCTCAAAATAATTTACCGGTTTACTAAATTTTATAGTTATCGGAATAATTCATTGGAAATTATGAATATTTCCCAATAGTAAACAATTCTTTGAAGTACAAATGATCAGTGGAATTACATGTAAGCATCTACTATGCTTTAAGAAACATGTTTACAAAATTACAATTAAGTAAAAACAGGTATGTAGCAATATATACAAATTATACTGGGATATTTTTAAATTAGTGGTACATATTTAAGTAACAATTGAAATTAATAATTACAAATAATTGTCTGAAATTTAGGTACGTTTTATTCAATAATGAGCATTGCAATTCGAAAATTATTAGAATATTAGAAATTAGAATATTCTTTGGAAATTATAATAATTGGGCTTTTATGGCAATTCTTCTGATTGTTAACAATGTCAAATAATTGTTGTTTACAATCGTGCCAGAAATTCCAATCAATTACAGAATAATTATCACAGTTTCTTAGATACTTTGAGAATTATTATAATTATAAGCAATTTCAAATTACTGTAATTCTGAACTGGATCAGTAATTACAACTTACAAAATCTCTGTGAAAGATATTATCAGGATTTTGGAAATAAAGGGAATTTTTGTGATTAAAAGTAATTCCAAAGGATTTGTTTTAAATTTTTCAGAAATCTATTATT
>JABXWE010011197.1:0-36181 GCA_014611495.1 Limonius californicus | reverse complement strand
TAATATATATATATATATATATATATATATATATATATATATATATACTGTGATTGGCTTCCAGGTATTCTTCCGCGTAGTAACTTCTTGGTCCTGGGATGGACCGGGATGGTTGTCTTGACGACGTTTCGGGAAAATCACATTTGCCATCTTCAGATCTTGCCGGATAACTTTCTGCTGGTGCTTCTTGTAATACGAGTCGTATTACAAGAAGCACCAGCAGAAAGTCAAACCTCTTTATCTCGAAGTGCTAGGAGAAGTAAAACAATTACACTTATCGAAAATTCGACTTATCGAATTTTTAAATAACTTTGTACTGATTTTTACATACATATGTATTTATTTAAGAATAACACAAACATAGTTAAAAATTTTGTATGCTGGGTACATAGAATTAAATTGCTTAAAAATAATAGACATTTTTTGCTGTTTTTTATCCTTATACTCAATTTTTTCGCAAAACATGTCCAACATTCTTATAGACACAAACACTTCCTCAGGCACGTTTTATTTATTGGACACTTAAAAAAATAGATAACTTGTCCACTGCTTCACTAGCGTCGCTTGTAGTCGGAATGGAAACGGTCTCGGCGTCGGTTTCACCATCTTCATTATCACTAGGTTCCTTTTGATTCAAAACCATTTCCACAATCTCCTGGTCACTGGGATGTTCGGCTACTGGCAAATTGCTGTCTACTTCGACATAACTTTGAAATATAAAATCCTTAAACAACCCACTCTGTTTCTGCAGAGTAGCCCAAAGGGAAAGTGGTAAATCATCATCATCATCCCAGATTGTTTAGCGTTGTTAGCAGTTGTAGCGATGGGAGCCGACGTCACTTCACTCCAAGCTTTATCAATTTCTCTAACGCAGTCCAGTAAGGTAATTTTTGACGTTTCTTGGCGTTCAAATGCTTGTACGGTCTTCAATACAACGCGCCCTCTGTATTTGTGTTTCAAATTGTTTGTTACGCGCTCCTTACTCCGCTTTCCTCCATGACACTTTTCCGAAGAAAGTTTTATAGGGCAAACACTTAAAAAACAAGCACGTTTCGTCGGCGTTGAAAAGATCATCAGCTCTGTATTGTTCCAGTATTTTTTTCAAGTGTTCTTGGAGCCACTTTTGACAATCAATTTCCACCACGTCCGCACTTTTCCCACACGTAGCCACCCTTGACTGGACTTGAAATTTTCAAATTTTAACTTTTTAGCGAATTCTTCAGCTTTCTGTAGAATGATCGGCCCCGAAACAGGCAAATTTTGGTTACGAACGCATCGAAACCATTCCACCACAGCTACTTCTAAATTTGGAAAACTTGACTCTTTTAAATGTTTTCTTTCGCCACAACGAAAGCTTTCTTCCAAAGCAGTTAAAATGGAATTCCTATGTTTCAAAATTGTTGACAGCGTGTTAGCTGGAATTCCAAAGGCATTAGCTATGTCTTTTTCTTTTTAACACCTCGGTCCACCTCCTCAATCAAACGCACTTTTTCACTTACACCTAAGGTTTGCAATATTCGTTTGCGCGACTCCATAGTTACGTATTACGATCTGCTTACAACACAAGTTAAAGAATAACTGATGTATTTCTACTGAAATGTTCTTAAATGCAACTCAACAAATTCTTGGAAATGTAAAGACCAGTCATAAACACTAAACAGCCCTTATCTCTAATCCCAATCTAACTGTATACCGAATAATAAGTTGCAAAAGCATCTTAAGTTACTAAGTATTTACATAAACAATCCCAAATACCAGTCGGCACATTCTCTTAAATAGTTCCCAGAAGAATGGTCATTAAAAGTCCTTAATCACTAATCTCAGACATGTACCTACTACACTAGAAAATTAATTTGTAAAATTCCAGTAATGGAGAGAAAATGATGTTCGTGGTATAATAAAATATTTCGAGATATAGAAAACTTCGACTTATCGAAATTCGAGTTATCGAGAGATTTTTATATGAAAAAGCATAGGAAATTCGTAGGAACCGTAGCCCAAATTCGAGTAATCTAAGAATTCGACTTATCGAAGTTTGAGTTATGGAAGTTTGACTGTAAATGACATCACTTGCTCAATATTATGATTGTCAAGAACAAGCTTGCGCCTTCGGGGGTTCTTCGATATCACAAGGCTTTTGGTTTTCTCTACCTATATAGTCATCTGGTATTTTCCTGCTTCTATTTTAAATGCTTGCAACAGTCGCTGCAGATTGTCCGCATTTTTTGATATAATCACCGCGTCGTCGCGTAACAAACCACTTTGATTTCGTCAGTTGGTAACCCCTGTTTGATAATTTCGTTTTCGTACTTTTCTTGTTCATAACAAAGATAAAGAGCATCGGACTAAGGCTGACTTCTTGTCGAGTTCGTATTCGAACAGCTATGTCTTCGGTTAATGTATTGCTCTTTTACTTATATTGTTCGGTAGTTCTTCTTTTTGATAAATTTGCAGCAAATCAGTTAGTCGTACTTGGTTAAACGCCTTAGTCAAATAAATAAAACACATATTGTTTGTTTTTCTGTTATTTGTCATACAATGAAGATGTCATCGGTTGTTAACCTATTTTTACGAAAGTGCTGTTGTTCCTCACTTATATTTATTATTCTAATTACCTCGTTTCTAATCAGACCAGTAAATATCTTGGTTATCGTTTGAAAGTGCCATGGTCCTGTAGTTCGATGAATCATGTTTGTTACCCTTCTAAAAAATCGGATTGTCGCGCTTGTCCTCCAGTCTTCTGATATACTTGAGTTTTATAATATTATTTATATTATAACTGTATTTTAGGAGTGCGTTGGGTATGGTATCGGCACCTGGTGCTTTCTGATTTCTAAGTATTTTCATAACTTCAATGATTTGCTCATACGTAAAGGTTGTTGTATTTAGGCCTTAATGGCGGTTTAATATGTGGCCCAAGTCGTCTTCATCTTCATCATCGCTATCAAACAGAGTACTGATCTGCATGTACTCATTAATGTTTTTCTTCTGCCTTTTAAGAATTCCCCATGTTCTTCTTTGGACACCATTTAAGCCGTGTATGCCAACCGTGTTATGCTGTTTCGATAACTGAGATATGCTTGTATTAATCATTTAAACGACAAGGAAGCAACTTGACGGACAAGCGTGAGTACCGGTCAAACAGTATTCAAAGTTAAGGAAAGACCCGCGCGATGCTCACTTGGATGGGTGACTGATTAATAAAAACGTATTAACGAATTTCAAACGAACCTTCAGATGAAAAGATTAGTGGTTATATCTGACTTCATACTTTCAAATAAGTTTAAATGTAAAGCATTTGGGAACGCCGACATTAGAGAAATCATTTTGACACAACGGATAAGGTCATTGCTAAATAGGCAAAGACACCGATGCCTAACTTGAAGAGAACAGCAAGAAGATTACTGAAAAATAACAGGCTGTTGATCATAGGGAATTAAAAAAATAAGAAATCACCTTCAAACTAACATAAGAAAAAATATATTTAAGTGTAAGTTATTCTGCGAAGAAAACGATAAAAAATTAAATAAAGTTTACGGATACAAGTTTGTTCTACCTCCAGTTATCAGGTCCAAAAATGTCAGCTACTAACGGCAACTAAAAAGTCCATTCGATTGTGAACCAAACTATATTCCATAAACAAACTACATTTTCTGACAGTGCGGTATTCTAATAACTTTTAACCGAGTACCAAGTACAAAAAATTACAACAACTATTGTCTTCGCTGCCTTCGCCGTCTTTGCGCTTCAGATTCAAACCATTTAACTCTGTATTGTATCTTGAAATACCAGTTCACGGCAATAATTGGAGTTCTGTTTGCCTTTGTAAAATTTAACAATACTTTCCATCTGCCTTCTGGCATGCCTGGTGGAAATTCAGTGGTCTCTGGTATCCAGTTGAATACATGATAAGTAACCTATAAAAAACGATATTATTCTTAATATATTAAAGTTGATAAAAATGATATTCGACAGTTCTAAAATACAACACTAAGTAAAACTACGTTACGCCTGGTTTCATGGGCCAATCAAGAGGAGGAGTGGTGTAATTACAACGTAACCTCTCATTATCAAAATATTTTATCTGGAATGCATGTTTGATGGTGTCTTGGAATTGCAGAATGTCCAAACGATATTCATTACTGAGCCATTTGTATCCGGTTATAAATACCTAAAAGTATCATTATGAAAAAGTAAGAAACCTCATACATTGCTTTTACCATGTCATTATCAGCTAAAGCATGGTTTATTTTCATAGTGATGTTGGCAGCATTTGTGGTTCGATTGGATTTGTAAACTCCACATGTTAAGTCCACAAAAGCATGATTGTCGTACACCTTTTCTATTCTCTCTTGCGTAACATCGTAGGAATTTTGCTGTAACATATTAGAATATGAAATAGAGCAGTGTACTCAATTATTAAATTTACAAGCGGTCAAGAACCATTTATTATCGTGACCTGGTCTATATTAGTTATTAAAATAAGATCGGATTAAAAACAAAGGCAGCTAAAACAAAAATTATGCCAAACCTTGAATTAAATGATATTCAAATACAGTGTAAGAATAATGCATTAAAAGTCCTTGGGTTTGCAACAGCAAACAACATAATGCAGTTAAAAGAAGAATATATTAGGATGCAAAGGAGATTTCCGTGTTGGGTATAAGCTTTGATGATGATTTGAAAGAGCGAGATCTAGGACGCGGTTTTCCAAGCATCTCTATGCACTTAGGCCGCATTTGGCCCATTGTACACCCTAACTAAGAATTTTGCCTATCTGGGGTAATTCTCAGGAATACGTGAACGAACTTAAAACTCTATGCAAGTATTTAATGTTTGCGATTTTGTGTTACTTTTCAAGTTGGAACATATTAATTTAGATTATTGCATTTATTACATATGAATGTTTGCCAATTACTGTAAGACAGCGGTTCTCAAACTTTCGTATTTCTCAACTCACCTGTTTTACCTTGAATAATTCTGCACCCCCTGCATTATATAAGATAGACAAGAATAACCCAATACGCAGGAACATATTTAACTTGATTTGGCAATATTGGCTACGCTGCTGATGTGGTGCAGTCGCGCCGCATTATCACCTGATCTACTGTTACCTGAATGTTCGCGTCTGATACCGATACGTCTAGAACTTGCTGGATTAGAAATATGCGACTATAAAAGCAGCAGCGGCGCGTCAGTTGTTAGTTGTGTCGTTGTGACTATGTGACATAAGAGAGTTAGTCAGTTGGAGTACAAACGCCGAAAAGAATTATTGTATATTTACGTACACGTTTAGTAAATATGGATGGATTTTTAATTGGAGGCAAACGTAAGCTTAAAGACAAAGAAGCTTCTACTTCCTCAGAAACGCCCAGTACCAGTGCTAATCCTGTTATAAAATCAGTAACACGAAAATATGACCAAGCATACTTAAACTTCAGTTTTACATGCATTGAAATAAGTGGCGAACAAAAACCGCAATGTGTTATTTGCCTCAAAATTTTGGCTGCAGATAGCATGAAACCCAATAAATTGACGCGGCATTTAGAAGCTCTGCACAAAAATTTTGTCGATAAGCCCCGTAAATTTTTGCAGAGAAACTTAGATCTTTCGGGAAACAGAAGACAAATTTCCACAAAGCTCTTACAGTAAATGACAAAGCTTTATTGGCATCATACAAAGTGGCTTATAAAATAGCCAAATGCAAGAAGCCACATACGATTGCAGAGCAACTAATTTTACTAGCTGCCATAGATATGGTAGGAACAATGTTTGGCGAAAGCTATGCTAAACAACTCAAGAACATTCCTCTGTTAGACGATACAATTTGCTGAAGCATTAATGATATATCCATGACAATATATCTCCTTGCTTAACAACCAATCAGTGGATTTCAAATTTTGAAATTCAGCCAATAGAATCGGAACTACAGTGAAAATATAGCTTGTCGCTGTATTTTCACGGTGATAAACCTGCTTAGTTTTTGTTTTACTAACTGTCAAGTGAAAATAATGATTTAAATTATAAACGTCAAATTTATGTGTTTTGACAGTTATCTTTATTTTTCAATATGAGCGATCGTTGGGGACAAATGTCCATTGGCATCGTAAATGAGGAAGTTGAAAAGAGTATTACGTCGAATACGGCAAGAAATAAGGTATCAATTACCAGGCAATTCAACAATTTTTGCACAAACAGGGGTTATGTTCACGTTGTTAGTTTTTGATTTTGATTTCTGTAAATTACTTCAAATTAAAATGGTGACACGATTTTTCTTTATTTCAAATCGATATATTGTCGTCCTAAATATTATTCGTGGTATGATTAATAACCTATAATTTTTTGGAATATCAATTCATTGGCAATCCCAATGCAAGAAAATACAACTCGTCCTGCGGACTCGTTGTATTTTCAGCTTTGGGATTACAATTCATTAATATTCCAAACAATTATCGGTAATAATCATACCACTTATTATATTACCCCTGAATATTCACCAACAGCTTGAATTTGAGTTAGTTGGAAAATTATTTCCCATACAGCTTGATGAAGAAACAGACAGCAGTAACGATTCTCATTTGATTTGCTATATCAGATTCTGTCAAAGAGCTGAAATAGTTGAAGACTTTGCTCTTTTGCAAGCCTATATAAGCAAGAGCAGCTGCTGTCGAGTTGTTCAGAATTACAAATGATGCTATCGTAAGCGCAAACATGCAGTGGAAGGATTGTGTTGGAATTAGCATCGATGGAGCTCAAGCCATGTCTGGTAGATATAACAGTTTACAAGCACTTGTGAAGAAGGAATCTCCAGGAGTAGTCTGGACACACTGCAAGATTTATTGGGAAGCTTTAGCATCAAAATCGCTGAGTCCTGGGTTAAATATTGCTTTGATAGCAGTTATTAATGTAGTTAACTATATGAAAACCAAACCTCTAAAATCAAGGATTTTCGCTGCTCTTTGTGAAGATATGGGAGCTGAACATATATCATTGTGTTTTTATTCTTCATCCACATGGTTGTCACGCGGTAAAGTGTTCAAGCGCGTCTACGAACTGAGAAATAAAATACCTAGGGATATTCTTGAGCGAGGAGGGTCCTAAGTAGAGCTGGGCAGATATACCCTAAAGATAGTGCATATATGTACTAATATATGTCAGAAAAAGTCTTCAATATATGCACGAATATGCAATAACCTATTGAGATATGCACTTATGGATGCACTGCCAAATTTTATTTATATTAAATTCCTAAAAATTGTGTATGCCATAATACGATAAATTCTGACATTTATTTTAAACTTTTATAGCAAGTTTTGAATCAAATGCTGTCGTATTTTATTAGAGAAATAATTCAATTCTTCTTCTTCTTCAGTATTTCTAATTATAATCATATACAAAAAGGAGCATACCCTACATCACGCTAAAAAAATGTTCTTGAAATTTGAAACTAGATACGTGAAAAATAGAGAACCTATAGGAGCAATATAAAAAACAAATTATGCATACAATATTCTATTTACAATTTATTCTTTATTAGTTGTCTTACAATAAATAACCATATGTTTTTCAATATTGTCAACTAGAGAATTCTGCCGTTTATCTTCCAATATATTTTTATAGCTGGAAAAACTTCTTTCTACATTACACGATGTTATTGAACAATATTTAAACAAATGTGATTTCTTGACACCGAAACATTCGTCGTTGAAGTCGTTGTTTAAAAAATCACCATTTAAAATATTTTTTATCAATTTTAGAGTTGAAAGTCCGCCGTTTCTCTGAATTAAATCGTCAATTTTATTACTACTTTTTTTACATATTTTACTTTTATTTTTATTGAGGATGGAATGAAAATTTTCAAATAATTCTAAAGAATCCACGAGAAGCAGGTTTTGTGTTTAGAAAAAGTGGTTTTTCTAAATGTCTGTCCATAGATATGCATTATGTGTAATAGCGACCTACTTTTCTATGTCTGCGTTGTGCGTTTAAACACTTCTACTCCAGAGATTTACTAGCCAGAATATCTCGCTGATTTGCCATTGCCTTTCGACGGAATTGAACCCCAAACCCCAAATTTATTATTATTTTGAATTATTAATAAAGCCCGTCTCCCAGCTCTTCTAGCATTTTTGTATATTTCGAGTTTATTATTTACTCAAAATAGTTAATTTAGACCACCTATCGCGCAAAAGCCACGACGTTTACCGCCAGAAAAACTTAAAATAGCGAAAGCAGAATTTGAATTCATGCTGGAACAAGGTATCTGCACGCCATCTAGCAGCCCCTGGGCCAGCCCACTACACCTCGTACCAAAGAGCGAACCTGGAAATTGGCGCCCCTGCGGAGATTATCGCCGCTTAAATGCCATTACCGTACCAGATCGTTACCCAATTCCGCACATACAAGATTTTTCTTACTTTTTGCACGGTAAACAAATTTTTTCAAAAATCGATCTTGTTAGGGCTTACGACCAAATTCCAATTGAAGAAGAGGATATTCCCAAATCGGCCGTGATTACTCCGTTTGGTTTGTTTGAATTCAAATTTATGGGATTTGGTTTATGTAATGCAGCTCAAACGTTCCAAAGATTCATTAATACCGTTTTACAAGGTTTAGACTTTTGTCATTGCTACATTGACGACATTCTTCTTGCTTCAAATAGTCCAGAAGAGCACGAACAACACTTGCGGTTAATATTTCAGCGGTTGCGCGAATATGGTGTTACGATTAATACATCTAAGTGCGTTTTCGGTACCGAAAAAATCGAATATTTGGGTTATCTTATTAAACCAAGCGGAATTAAACCACTTCCTACGAGAGTCGAGGCTGTACGCGACTTTCCAAAACCAACAACCGTGAAAGAGCTCCGCAGATTTCTTGGAATAATCAATTTCTATAGACGATTTATCAAGAACGTTGCACACACCCAAGCTTCGCTAAATGAATATTTGCGTAACAGCCCGCGCAACGACAAACGTGTTATCACCTGGACCCCGCAGACACAAACAGCATTTGAAGAATGTAAACGAAACCTCGCTGAAGCCACTTTATTAGCTCACCCAAGCGAGGGAGTACCGCTCTCACTAATCACCGATGCTTCCGACACCGCATTAGGAGCTGTACTTTAACAATACAACTCTGGTCACTGGCAGCCCCTAGGTTTTTTCTTCAAGAAAATTGAGATCCACACAACGGCGATACAGCGCCTATGATAGAGAACTTCTTGCGATCTACGAGGCACTGAAATATTTCAGGTTTATGTGCGAAGGACGACAGCTTACCATTCACACCGACCACAAACCTATTGTTTTTGCATTTCAACAAAAACCAGAAAAGGCTTCACCACGTCAACTACGCCAATTAGATTTTATAGGACAGTTTTCAACGGATATCGTGAAGGTAGTGCGAATGTAGTAGCAGACGCACTATCACGACTTGACGTCATCACGCTGCCCCCCACCATTGATTCAGAAGAGTTGGCCAAAGAGCAAGCAAACGATGAAACATTACTAAAATTTTTGGGAACTTCATCATCATTAAAACTGCAACAGTACACCCCCCACGGTGGACACACCCCTTTATATTGCGATACATCAACCATCAACATCCGACCATATGTGCCCAATACACTACGTCGACGTGTATTCCATATGATTCACCATTTATCCCATCCTAGCAAACGCTCCACTTTACGTTTGATTTCCGAAAAATTTGTTTGGCCAGGAATGAAGAAAGACGTCACCGAATGGGTCCGTACGTGTATTGCTTGCCAGCGTTCCAAAGTACACCGACACACGAAAAATCCACCAGGAAACTTCCCACTTCCAAATAGCCGATTCGAACACGTGCATTTGGATTTAGTTGGCCCACTCCCACAATCAGAAAACTTCCGGTACTGCCTTACCATGATAGACCGTTTTTCGAGATGGCCGGAAGCAGTTCCTCTTGTAGATATTACCAGCAAAACAGTTGCCACTGCCTTCTACAACCACTGGATAGCTCGATTTGGTGCACCACGAACAATCACCACAGATCAAGGTAGGCAATTTGAAGCGTCTCTTCTAACAGATCTTTCAAATATGTTAGGAATCAAACGCACGAGGACTACGGCGTACCATCCACAAAGCAATGGTATGGTGGAACGATGGCATCGCACACTTAAAGCCGCCATCATGTGCCACCAAACTGGCAAATGGACAGAGGTGCTACCCACCGTCTTATTAGGACTTCGAGCAACCTACAAAGAATGCCTGAAAGCATCACCTGCAGAGCTAGTCTACGGAACAACCCTCCGCTTACCCGGAGAATTATTTCTTAACCAGAATACTTCCAGTGACCCAGCCAGCTTTGCAGCAATCCTCCGTCAGCAAATGCGGGAACTAAGGGCCGTACCAATAAACCACCACAACGCAAAAACTGTGTTTGTACACCCAGACCTTGCTACTGCCACACATGTGTTTCTACGCGATGACATGGTACGCCGTCCACTTCAGCATTCCTATACAGGACCTCATGAAGTCATTGCCCGAATAAACACCAAAGTTTACAAGATACTTTGCAATGGTAGCACCAAAGTCGTTTCAACCGATCGATTGAAACCCGCATTTTTAGCCCACTAACACCACCGTCAATCCGCTACGCACACGAGATCAGGCAGGACAACAAAACCACCCCTACGATTCTCTGCAACTTAACCGTTTCACTGGAAAGGGGGTGATGTACCGGTCCCAGGCTTTTTAAGTTTCGCGGTTGCATTGAACGTTCCAGAACATTCTACGGAAATGCAACCGTACGAAGCAGCCAATCGGAAAGCCGTAAACCGACCATGGTGGACAGGCAGTTTCCGGGACGCGACCCTCGACCAGTACCGTTGGTGACAGGTCCGGAATGTAACCAGTCTGCGCATGTATACCTTTTCTTTGTGTCCGTCATTAAATTGTGTATGTTTTGATTTGTTAATAAATAGTCGTCGTAATTATACGTGAGTGTTATTACTAATTTAATACCACAAATTCAATTGTCATATACCGTACCCACATAACCAAAGTGAACCTTGACTGTCCACAATGTAATCATTTCTTAACTTGGAAAGATGACCTACTGGGGTAATTTAAACGCGTTCTCTGTGCATCTTTAGTGATAACCAAAACTACACTATCCGTTTCAATTACTTACTTACAGAAATGAGTAACAAGATAGTAACAGAAATATAAATATTCTTGGTGAACCCATAGTACAAATTACGCGTTTATGTTTTTGTTATGTGTTTAAGCTATCGTCTAAGCTCTAAGATAATTTTTGCTAGTCTTTTGTCATCTTTCTTGGTTAACTTTTGGACAATCCTCGCAGTTACATTCCACACTATCGTATTAGTAAAAATACAACCTCCTTAGCTCATTAGGTCATTTTGTTCTTCATAATTTTCGCCAAATTTATATCAAATCAATGAAATTTAATTAATAATGTTTGCCTTAACCCATTATACAGGTATTACAGCAATTGGGATTGTTGAATATTTTATTGTAAAGAAACTGATTTAGTGACTATCGGTTAAGTTGATCTTTTAGTGTAGTAATTGGTAGTTTTACTAATATTTATTATATTACTATTTTAAAGGAAAAGCACCCATTGGTGTAACCGCACTATGTATAGTAAAAAGTAAACAAGTGAAAAACAACAAAAAATGAATAGCCAAGTTTCATTCATTTCGTAAGTTTTTAGAATTGACTCCAATACACTTTCACATATTAGATGGTGATTCTCATAAGCTGCCTCTAACATTGCTAGATAATTTTTTGTAATCAATCTAGGTCTACATCTTCTGAAATTAACAAATTTACTTGAATTTCTTAAAAACGTTCCAAGGCGTTTTCATTTTTTTAGACGGCGTAACATTTCCGTGGCATTTGCCGGAACTGTAAATTTTATTGTAAATTAATGATATCTTTGTTTTTATTGAGTTTTAATTTTTTGGAATAAGGAACTTAATACTTGTCCGTCGTGAAAAATCAGATAAATAAAAATATATAAAAATACACAGAACGTTCGAAATAAAAATGCCGAATTAGCTTGATAACGCTGTATTTAGTTTTAGTTTTTCAATTATATCATGGAATTCTTAAGTAAAATTACACAATTCTGCGAGTTTAACCGAATTTGTGTCTATTCAAATAAAAAAGTTAGCTATTGTAAACTGTTTCTATAAACTAACGGGATAATTCCAAATTTGGAGTTGCAAAATAGCAGTTTGTTATCGTAATTCCGTATATATGTTTACCATTGCTATTCGTATATTATTGTTATTTTCACAAGTACCTACTTGTAGAACATAGAAGTGATCCCAAATAATTACGTGTAGTGCAGGTTTTAATTTATCTGTGTTCTATTTTGTGTGTTGCCGCTATTTAGGTTTTTTTACGTATACATATTATTATGATGTTTTATTCAGGGACTTATATATGCGCCCCACATTGAAGCGAAGTGAAAATATTACTTTTGAAAAAAGGAGGAATGTTGCTTTACCTGTACCCGTAATAAAGATGATCTCCCTTTCATATGTAAAAAAATATTACTATATTATTACATAAGTTGTTGAAACAACACAAAGGGCACAATTCAAACATAAACTTTTAAAGGACTCTTATCTCAGGGATTATCATATAAATTTTGATAAGTCGTTGAATGAAACCACAGTCAATCCCACAAAATGAATATAATGTTGTTAAAGTTATAAAATGGAGTAAACGTTTTCGAACCCACTAGGGTTCATCTTCAGACTAATAAGAAAATATCAAGATTACAAAATATTGAAGTACTGTAGGAAAAAATTATTTGAATGACAATAACCATGAAACTAAAAGTGACATTTCATAATTAAAAACTAACTAAACATATCACGGCAACGCCGAAATTAAATATTAATGGAAAATAAATTACTACATAGTAATAAGTAATATTTTGAAGATGAATTTAAAAAACCCAAACATTGGTATAGAATAAAAATAGAATTCAATCAATCAGTGGGTTCGAAATCGTTTACTCCATTTTATAACTTTAACAACATTATATTCATTTTGTGGGATTGACTGTGGTTTTATTCAACGACTTATCTATCTTATCCCGTTATGAGGCCTGTGTATTTCAACGAGTTTACATATAAATTTTTCAACTTATTTTTCAGGTTTAAAGCGTAAAATAACTTTAAGTTATCTAAATAAGTTAATTTTCTATTATATTATCTAAATCAAGGTTCATATAACACAGAAATATATTATTGAACATTAGACAGGGTTTGCGGCTCTTTATACGCATGACTTTGCGTCCTGTATTTTTTAAATACTTTTGTAAAGTATTACACATATCAATTATTCTGAGGTTTTCAACAATTTTTAGCTTATTAGATAAAATTAAACAGAATTTACTTACGTATCCCAAAACTAAAGCTGCACCCTTAATCAGAACGAAGACATGTATCAAATTCATGCTGTTATGTCTGCGTTAACAAAACCAGTGTTCATAATATTCGTTTGGAAATTATAATCGATAGGACGGGACGGATTAAGTAAAAAATATGTTAGCTGTTTTATGAGCTATCCATTTTTATTGTGTCACGTTCGGCATCACTATACAACAGCATCGTTTGGCACAAGGTGTATAATGTACACTTATATATAAGTCTACTCAAATTGTTTGTAGTAAGAATTTTTTAAGACAGTTAATGTTTCCTATTAATTTTACACTAAACCCGACTCTGGCATTCGGAAATAGAGTTGATTCGGGAATGATGTCAGTCTACTGTTAGTCCGGTTTCAATGCCGAAACTATTGTTGAAACATGTTGATTTGGATTCGGATAATTTTGGTAACTAGAATATTGGAAGCTCATAATCTATTTTTACAATGTTCACCACCATGACCAGAGTTATCCAACGAATTTTTATTTTCAATACGTTTAGTCTATGTCTCTATGATAATAAATGTATCAAATGAAGTTACAGCCGAAATAGAATAGAATAGAAATAGAATATTATATTATACAATATACAGTAATATACAGGAATATACAGTAATATACACACATCCATTGTCTTGTGAATTTTTTCATGGCTGTTTTAAAGGGCGAACGAAAACAACATCCTGTGGCTGCGTAATACATATGTGTTGCAATATGATTTGATGTACTTAATGCAATCTTACTGTAATTGTCAAATGAACCTATTTCACGCAGTTTTCTAGTCGCTTAATCCGTAAAGTATAGTTCATGACGAATTATTATTTTATTATTAGCCCGCATCATCCCATTGTTGGGCAAGGGCCTCCCCCATAAGGGGGACGAATGACGAATACAGAAGTATATTAGGTACTGTTTGTACTATAAATATCGTTTTGCCTTTTACATATATAGTTATTGTTCTATTGCATTAATTTTTTGTAACAACTATTGTAAACTGTAAGAGAATTATCTTATTTAATATAGGTATTGAGATATAGTAAATAATGGAATAACAAAGTATGAGTTACATTTATATTTCAAAGTACATTCCAATTTGATTATTTCTGTAATTTGTCGTATCTTATTTCGTTTATTATTTATGCACAATATCATCAAATCCATATGACGAATATTCATTATCATCATCTATCTGTCAATAGATTTTGGATGTAGACCTCTTCCAATGAATTCCATCTCGGTCTATCATTTGTTTTATGCATCCAGTCGTAATTTGCAACTCTTTTACATCGTTCGTTCACCATGTGGACCTTAAAATCGTCTTTATATTCAAAGATGTAGTTTACTTTAATTTTATTGTTAATATCTATTTCTTTATTACTCATGATTTTAGTTTTATCTGTGTTCATTTTTAAACTAATTTTCTTGTCTCTTGCTGTAGGTCGGTCATCATTTCGTGCAAGTCTAGGACGTTGTCTTCTATTAATAAGACGTCCTCTGGGAATCTCAAATGATTTAGCATGTTGCCATCTATATTGTCCCAATTGAAGCTTTAACGGTTATGATTGTGTTCTTGCATATGCTTATGTACTTTGTATATATTTCTTTTCCTCCCATGCCTTTCTCTTCCTCTTAATATTTTTCTTTTAGCTTAATAATTAGTATGTAGCTAACATCTGATACGTCTTCTTTCGTTCTCCCTTTTTTTCTAGTTTCATTGTGCATTATTAGATTGACATCTCCCTCTTTAAATCTGTCTTCTTTTACTTTTTTAATTTTTAGGTATAGAAATGTATTAGTTTTGATGTTTGTTTTATTTTCTATGTCTTAACGTTTTACTATTTTTTTTATTTAAGTTTTTATGCACTGCTTTCTTTGTTTTAATTTCTCATTTTTATTTATAGCATTTTTCTATTTCTATCGTCTTACTATCTATCTACTGATTTTCTCACTCTATTCTCGCCTGATCCCCCCTCGTGATCTATTTTATTAATTTTTTTCTCTACAAACAGTTATTTGTGTAGCAAGGGAAGAAAGTGACATTTCTTTCCTGCGGGTGCTGTTTATTTCAGAAGCCGAAGGCAAAGAAAATAAAGTACCCAAAGCAAGAAGAAACACTTTCGTCCTGTGTTTCATATATTCATATCATATCACATCAAACTAACTTCAAATATAAACCTCAATCAATATATTTATTTTTTACTGAAAATTATTGTGACGGTGACGACAGCAGTGATGGAAAGCAGTGATGAAGACATGTCTGAATTCATGGAGGAAACGTTTGTATAAATAATATTCCGATTGTTTTAGGGAAGAAAAACTATTCTCCTTTGGTAATAATTAATTTTCCTCCCCTAGGAATAAATTGCCTACTTTTATACGTTAGTTTGGGGGAACCAACGCTAACTCGTAGTTTTGGTGTTATTTAAGACATATGAAATGTTCTTTTATTTTTTGGAGATTTACCGTATCATTACCTTCATACTTGATTATAGCGTTTTGACAGAAACAAAACAGAGCAGAGTGAAAAGCAATGGTACTTTAGATCCTGCACACGCCTCGTATAAATGCCTCGCATTTCAAAATATAAGGGGGACGACATTATATTTATTTTAAAATCAGAGCTGAAGTATATTCAATATAAAAATTGCTTCAAAAATCTGTATTTGAATAAAACTATTTCTTTCCGAAGTAATAATGGAATAATTTTGTATTGCAATGTGTCATATTTTGGTAGAAATCTAGTTAATCTACTAACCTATCGAATACTGTTTTGTTACTGGATTATGGGTATTATTAATAAATATCATTGGCTTCAGATCTACATTAAGATTAATCTAGTATAGATAATACCCGAGACCAACCTGGATAACTAACAACTCATATAAACCAATAGCAGACGAATCAAACACATGTTCCTTAAGATATTCAATTTCACTATCAGTGGCTAAGTTTGTGATCAATATTGTTCAAAACCATATACGGTAACATCGACCCTCGAGTCAGCTCCATGTCAGATGATGATGAAGATGATGAAACCATATACGGTAACACACTACTGTTGGCAAGTGTAGGTACATTTCTGACAAAACGCCATTTTAATTCAGCCAAATTAACTATGGAGCACCATCAAACAGAACTTGTGACTTAGAAGTGAAAAACGACGGATCATTCGAAACAATATTAAATTTCGTGTTATAGTAATTAATTACATCTCAAATTTATAAATTACTCCCTCGAGTTGAAATCATGTTCAACAAAAATTACCATCAAATATAAAAGAAAACAGACGCTGTAGTTTACAGTTTATTAAAACTTTTAGTAACAACAAATAAATACATATAAATGCTATTTACTAACATTGCATATTTTTTACAATAGCAGTCACTTATATTTAATATTATCTTAACATCTAACAGTTTTGTATGGTCCAACTCTTTGTTTTCGTTGTTGTCGTAGTTTTCCTCCACCGTTCATCCTCTCTGCTTCTGGTACAATCAGAAATGATCGTGCCAATGGTACCCCTGAACTGCAATGGGCTCGCAGCTTCATCGGTTTCACCGCCTCTCTCCTGATAGCTTTTTGCATGTTGGCATAGAAGATTTTTGGGTTACCATCTCGTAGAACAGCAATTCCCCTCTTGGCATCTAGCGTAGCCTGTAGTTGAAGTTCTTTTTCCTTTTTTAGTTGAACACGGACCCTTTCTCTTAAGCCGGGATCACCTCGGCATACCTTCATCGTGTGCTTATTGGCAAGGGCAGCGTTTAGCAAGAATTCGGATGTCAAGTATCTGCAAAAGATAAAAGATATGAATTAGTTATGGTACATTCACAAAGGAAAATGAAAAGGTGAAACCACACTTACCTCAAAATCATGGCCAGCATTTCTACGGGTAGGATGGACAAGGCAGGAAAGGCAAAATCTAACAGTGGAAACATCTTGGATAGCGTACGATAAAGACTGATTATTGTGGTAAAAATTAGGGCTATTTATACTTCAAAATCGGTCACGGATAACAATTACGGTCCGGTGAACCATAACCCGTTGCGGTTGATTACAGTTTTGGAGGGAAATATTTGTTTAGGATTTTAAAGATATTTTTGGCGCATGTTTGGTTTCTGTTTCACTTTTGACCATCGGCACTTCGTTTTTCCTAGTATTTTTCTGATAATAATATCTAAAGTTAAAAATCAATTAAAACTATTATCATAAATAAATTATTATTTATTAATATCTGTCATTCATATTGTTGTATAAGAAGAGTGATAAAACAAAATTAGAAAATTATAGACCCTTAGCTTCCTGTCACAAATTTCTGAAGTATTTACAAAAATTATAACTAATAGACTGACAAATAAGCTGGACCAATACCATCCACGAGAACAGGTTAGATTCAGTAAAGGTTTCGGCACAAATGACCATCTGCAAGTAGCAATAAATCTTATTGAGAGTGTATATGCCCCTATATTAGTCCCTTATTGATTACAAAAAAGCATTTTATTCCCTAGAAATAAAGATGTCCTAAACTCTCTGTAGAACCTGTAGTATGTCGCAAACGTTTACCTAGCTACCGGATTAGCGCAGATAAATTTCCGCAACATTCAAGTACTGGTTCTATTTCACTCAAACCTATTAGTCACATCGAATTTCAACACAGAACGTAAACTATTACGGGTGTTCATATTTACTTGGTATTTAAGTAATGCATAGAAGCGAGACAGACTGTATGTTTTTACTTTAACTTCAAGAAACTAAAGGAAATCTTGGAAATTGAATGCAATTTTGTCTTTCACTTAAATGAAATTTTTATTCGGCAATTGCGTCTACGTTTCAATGTTCCCGGTTTATAGCGTCTGCCGTCGTTGTCCGATGCCTAGATTCCATGTTCTTCTGTTGTTCCACTGACCATCTTGTAAATTTATGTCGCTCATTGCTTTCCTAATTCCTTCATGCCAATTCTTCCTCGGTCGTCCTCTTTTTCGTCTTTCTCTTGGCGACCATTCAATTGCCTGTTTAGGGAGTCTTGTATCATGCATACGCTGTACGTGTCCATACCAAACAAGCTGACGTCTCTCAACATCATTCATTATCGTACCTTCGATGCCCATTTGTTCTCTTAGATGTTCATTTCTCAATCTTTCTCTGTGTGATATTCGAGCGGATCTTGGTGGTGCGTCCATTTGAATGGCGACTATTTTTTTCTTATCGTTTTCCGTTATCCTCCATACTTCGGATCCATACAACAGACTACTTTTAATCATGGTGTTATATAAGTTATATTTTCGTTTTTTTGTTATTTGCCTACTCCACCATATTCCATTTAGACAGTTTGTGGCTTTCCTTGCTTGTGTCATTCTCGATCTTATTTCTCTGTCGTCTGTTCCATCTTTATTAAATATTACTCCTAAGTACGTATATTAGTTACATGCTGTAATTTCGTCATTGCCTTCTAATTTTAAATTATCATGTTGATCTGCTCCCACACATAGGTATTGGGTTTTTTGCAAATTCATTGAATGTCCCCATTTTTCATGTTCTTCCTTCAGTTTTCTCGATATATATTCCAAGTCATCCTTATCTTGGGCCAGTATCACATGATCGTCGGCGAATTGAAGGGTATACAAGTTGTGGCATTGTTTAGTTGTATTCTCATACCGCTACATTTCTTTTTCCATTGAGCTAGAGCTTTATGTATATAAATCTTGAATAGAGTTGGAGATACGCAACACCCCTGTCTTAATCCTTTATTAACTGGAAAACCTTTTGAAAGCTGTTTACCAATTTGTATTCTTGATGTTGATCCAGCGTACCAGTTTTGTAGTGCTTTAATAAGTGTATAATTGATATTTGATTCTAGTAGCACTTGCCATAGTTTTGGTATTGGTATGTTATCATACGCCTTCGTTAAGTCCACAAATAAATGATGCGTTTCTCTGTTTGTAGCTAGCTTCTTTTCTATGATCTGCTTCACACAGAAGACATTGTTCATGCAGGACCTTCCCACGGTAAAACCGCTTTGTTCTTCTTCTTCAGCTGTATATTCTTCTTCAATCAGATCTCGTAATATTCTTCCATAGAGACGACTCAGGGTGCTGGTTACTGAAATTCCTCGATAGTTGTTAGCATCTGACTTGTTTCCTTTTTTTGTGAATTGACAATATATGTGCTATTTTCCATGGTTCTGGGACCTCATGTCCATTTATACATTTATTAATTATGTGTGTAAGCATCGTCAGTAATTTTTGGGTGCCATTTTTTAGGAGTTCTGCACTAATGCCCTCTGGCCCGCATGCTTTATCATTTTTTAATCTTCTTATGGCTGTACTTGTCATTTTCGTACTTACATTTACTTGTTTTCCCTCAACATTTATTACTGGTTGCGTGGTGTAAATGTACTCTGGTCGTTTTTCAGTTAATAGGTCTCTGTAATGGTCACTTCATCTTCCATAGAAACTAACTGCATGCGCACTTTTTCTGTATTTGAGGATTTTACTTTGTTAATGAATTTTCACGATTCTGTACATTTAGATCCTCCAATATAGCTGTTTATTTCTTGGCATTTCTCGTCCCACATTTTGTTCTTTTCTAGTGTTATCATTCTCCTTGTCCTTCATTTTATATCGTTGTATCTACGTCTATCATTTTCATCTTTTGTACTTAACCATTTTAAATATAATTGTTTCTTTTCTTTAACTACTTCTTGTATTTCTTCAGTCCACCAACATTTTCTACTTATTTTCCTGTTCTGTTCGCCCAAAGCTTCATACGCTGCTTGGTGAATAGTCTCAATAATTATGTTGGTATATACTTCATTAAATGGTTTTTCTAGGTCCGTTTTCAGTTTTTCATCTAATCGTCGTTGATAAATATATTTTACGCTATCATGGTTTAAGTTTTCTATATTATATCGCGGATACTGTAAGTTTTCATTTGTGTTGCATGGTTCTGTATGAGCTTTTGTTTTATTATTGTAGTTGGGTGGTGGAAATATCATTTCAGTTTTAAAAAGTAGTGATCGGAGCCAATAGATACTCCTCTGTATGCTCTAACATCGTTTATTTGTATGTTTGCATTTTGTCCGGACGGACCTACAACAAACAAGTTGGAAATATAAATGCCTTGGTTTTCAGAATATAAGGGGAACGACATTATATATATTTTAAAATCAGAACTAAAGCATATTCAATATAGAAGTTGCTTCAAAAATCTGTATTTGAATAAAACTATTTCTTTCTGAAGTAGTAATGGAATAATTTTGTATTGCAATGTGTCATATTTTGGTAGAAATCTAGTTAATCTACTAACCTGTCGAATACCGTTTGTTACTGGATTATGGGTATTATTAATAAATATCATTGGCTTCAGATTTACATTAAGATTAACCTAATATAGGTAATACCTGAGACCAACCTGGATAACTAATAACTCATAACACAATAGCAGACGAATCAAACACATGTTCCTTAAGATATTCAAGTTCACTATCAGTGGCTAAGATTGTGATCAACATTGCTCAAAACCATATACGGTAACACACTACTCTTGGTAAGTGTAAATTTCTGACAAAGAGGAATTTTACTTCAGCCGAATTAACTATGGAGCACCATCAAACAGAACTTGTGACTTAGAAGTAAAAAACGACGTATCATTCGAAATAATATTAAATTTCGTGTTATCACAGTAATTAATTACATTTCAAATTTATAAGTTACTCCTTCGAGTTGAAATCATGTTCAACAAAAATTACCATCAAATATGAAAGACAACAGACGCTGTGATTTACAGTTTATTAAAACTTTTAGTAACAACAAATAAATACATATAAATGCTATTTACTAACATTGCATATTTTTTACAATAGCAGTCATTCATATTTAATATTATCTTAACATCTAACAGTTTTGTATGGTCCAACTCGTTGTTTTCGTTGCTGTCGTAGTTTTCCTCCACCGTTAGTCCTTTCTGCTTCTGGTACAATCAGAAATGATCGTGCTAGTGGTACTCCTGAACTGCCATGGGCTCGCAGCTTCATCGGTTTCACCGTCTCTCTCCTAATGGTTTTCTGCATGTTGGCATTGAAGATTTTTGGGTTACCATCTCGTAGAACAGCAACTCCCCTCTTAGCATCTAGCGTAGCCTGCAGTTGAACCTCTTTCTCCTTTTTGAGTTGAAGACGGATCCTTTCTCTTAAGACGGGATCACCTCGACATACCTTCATCGTGTGCTTGTTGGCAAGGGCAGCGTTTAGCAATGATTCGGATGTCAAGTATCTGCAAAAGATGAATAATATGAATTAGTTATGGAATATACTTACAAAGGAAAATAAAAAGGTGAAACCACACTTACCTCAAAATCATAGCCAGCATCTCCACGGGTAGGATGGACAAGACAGGAAAGGCAAAATCTAATAGTGGAAACATTCTGGATAGCGTATGTTAAAGACTGAATATGAGAGTTAAATTTAGGCATATTTATACTTTAAAATCGGACATGCATAGTAATTACGGTCCAGTGAACCGTAAACCGTTGCGGTTAATTACAGTTTTGGAGGGAAATATTTGTTCAAGATTTTGGAGGTAGCGACCAACGAATTGATATATTTTGAATTTGATATATACATATATTCTATACGTTTTTTATTATTAAATCCTAAATAATGTTCCCGTGTTTAATATCTAGAAATGTTATAATATCGTGAAGTTGGCATACCGTCTGAAAAGTCACCAAGTGCTGGTAGCATTGCTTTCTAATGCATATCATTTACTTGATACCTTAGATTGTCACAAATGCTTCATTAAAGAAGTGGTGCGGTAATTGTTAAATGAATTTGTTTCATACAGCTCCGAAACTCAGTTTTCTAGTCGTTTAATCCGTTAAGTATATTTCATGAGGAATTCACAAATATACTAGGTACTGTTTATACTATAAATGTTGTTTTGCTTTGTGCACCAATTTTTGTAACAACTGCTGTAAAATGTAAGAGAATTATCCTATTTAATATTTTGAGATACAGTAAAAAGTGGAATAACAATGTATCAGTTACATTTACAGTTCAAAGTAAATTGCAGTTTGATTATTTCTTTAATTTGACATATATTATTTCCTTTATGATTTATGCGCATTATCATAACATCCATATGACAGATATTCATCATTATCATCTGTCTATGTGAGTCCATTTTAGATGTAGACTTTTTCCAATGAAAGCTACCTCTATCTATCGTTTGTTTTATGCATCCAGTCATAATTTTTGAATCTTTTATGTCGTCCGTCCACCTTGTGGACCTTTAAATCGTCTTTCTATTCTAGGTCTCCACTGCATAACCCTGTTCGTCCACCTATGTTTTTCCATCCTCGTTACATTATCTGTCCGTTTCCATTATTGTTGGAGTATTTTTTTCACTATATCTTCCACTTCACTTAGCCACATGTTTGTTCTTCGATGATTTAACGATAATCCCACCATTAATGATGACCTGTCCATCGCTGTTTGAGTTACTCATAACTTATGCTTATTTTTCTTCACCAATGTTGATGTTTCAGCCGTATGTGTGAGGGTTGGCAGAATATTATGGTTGAAATTAAAATTACCAATTACCAAATGCTAACTAACCTAAATATATGTAGCTGTCAACCTGTTGTATAATAATGTTTAATTTAATTTTACTGCTAATATCTATTTCTTGGTTACCCATTATTTTACCTTTTCTATCTTCATTTTTAAATCTACTTTCTTCGTCTCTTGTTGTAGGTTAGTCATCAATTCTTGTAAACCTCCTGCTATTAGTGAGACGTCATCCGGGAATCTCAAATGATTTCAGCTTCCGGTGCAATTCGAAATGGTCGTGATTGTGGCATCCATGAACCGAAACGGGATTGCAGGTTGGTGTGTTTCAAGTTTTCTCTTTTTATGGTTTTCCGTACATTCGGATTGAAGAGTTTTGGTGGTCCACCGCGTAGAACAGTAATACCTCCTTGTACGTTTAGTACAGTTGTAGTTGAAACTCCTTCTCTTTCTTTAGTTGAAGACGCGCTCTCTCTCTTAAAACATGATCACCTCGGCACACCTTCATCATGTGCTTGTTGGCAAGGACTGTGTTAAGCAGCGTTTCGGGATTTAAGTATTTGTAAAAATTAGAAGTTATTGCTTACATATACTCATATGACATGTATTCTCTAGATGTAAGGTTTTCACATAAGATGTACTGATAATCCGCAAAACGGACAGATTGTGCAAATAAAAGGAGTTAAAAAAACATATACTCATATACATATGTTCAAAAATTATGGTAAATTCATATAAAAATAAAGACGACACTTACCTCAAAATCATGGCAGGCTGGACAAGCTTGGTTGTGCTTTAGCGGGAAATATTTGTTTACGCTTTAAAGAACTGCCATAGATATATTATGTAATGTGATTTTAAAATTTGCCGCTACACTTGAATTCATTCCGTAATTTGTTTGCCGCTTCGTTAGAATTAATAGATCGCTATTTTAATTGAATTCTTATTTTGGGTTACCGTTTCATTATTTTGTTTTGTCTTTCGAAGCTTGAGATGCTAACAGTCTCCTTTGTGTGAAAACTGCAGACTTTTGTTTTCTTCCGCGCTAGACCTTGAACGCTTCCGGGAACTCGGAGTGTTAAAAACAATTCCAGAACCTTCTAGAACTTCTTGCGTAACATTTTGTAATGTGGTGCAACATTTTGAGGGGGGTGCTGATCCTCATTGCGCTTTGAATTGAGTCAGCATTAGACCTCCGCCGGACTCCGGTCTTCGAAAATAACATCAATCGAGGGTCGTAAATATTTATCGAGTGACAGTCAGACCCTTGAGACAGACGGTTGTAACGTTGCATATTCGTTTCCTTTTCATCGCGGCGCTTCGCTATCCTACGATTTATTACCGTACCGTTTTTGTTTGCTGTAGAGCAAAAGTAAATCGACTTAACCGTCGGATATATATAAGTGATAGCAAAATGTACGCCTTGGTTTTGGACAATTAAAGATTATAATTGCTCCTGTCGAATTTAGTTCGGATACTTGTGATGTAAAACGAAATAAAGAAATATCGTGCAAGTGTTTTGCTGAAATTTGGTTCGTTCCCGTCGTCCGAAAAAGTCTCTCTTCTGTCTCCACGCTAACTGACCTAGTTGGAAGCAACTAGTCCCTCTCCAGGGGCGCAACAGCTACATTTTGTCTCAACGCTGCCCCGAAGAACGCTGTCCTCCGGCCCTTTATGGTTTTTCGACCCTACAACGGAATCGCCGTTATATGTGCCTCTACTCCGAACGTCAAGGTAAAGAATTAGCTTTTTTGTTGTGCAGTGTAAAATAAACCTTTGTTTTTGCTCGCGTCAACTTGCAGAATTTCGGGACTTTGAACTCTTTTTTTAGACAACCCAAAAGCGATCGTCAATCGCTATTCATTTATTGTTTGGACAAAATATTAATATAGTATTTTAAGCGATCTTCAATCGCTATTCATTTATTGTTTGTAGAAGATATTAAGCTAGTATTTTTTCCTGTAAACTACGCCATTGACCACACAGATAGGTCGCAGTATAAATATTGTGAGTCAACGGCGTCGTTACCTGAACGTTCAACGATTTTCATTGTAATTGTAATATCAAACTATTTGCGTTATAACTCGTGTCATTTGATTGTATGGTCATATTCTATTTCATTATATGTGTTTTAAAGTTTACTGTCTCTCATTGTGTCTTTTGTACTTGCTGGTGTAAGAATTTTGCAAGCTTCGAATATATATAGGAGGAGGCACAAAATAAAGGTAGGTTCCATTCACGTGAGCTGTTGGCTTCTCGGCCTTCCACGAGGACCTACACAATCAGCTGGATTTGGAAGGTGGCGCCCACTTATTTCGACTCGCCCTGTACACAACTACAGATTTTCTCCCATAAGCCATTTTCACGAACTCCCCCTACTCCTCTGAGCTAAGCTGTAGGCCCTTTTCCATCAAGATAGTTACGACTCGTCGAAAAAGCGCGATTGGCCCGTAACAATTAAACACAACTTAATTGATATATCTTTCTATATTATTTCATTACCTTTAAGATTTTATCAGCTGGTTTTATAATTATTACAGTACATGCATTTAAATTTACTTTGTAACGGGTCAAAATGGTGAAAAGTGATTATTTGGTGTAAATTACCAATTACACGAGGGTTCAACATTTTGAGATAAAATAGCGTCAACAAACATCTGCCAGCAGCCGTGAATAGAAAATATTTCAGAAACATGCGGCCCCTCCAAACAAGAGTGGGGTGCACGCATGTCGGAAACCTAAAATGGCCAGTATAAAACCACAAGCGCGGCCATTTCTAACACTTTATGCCCTGGCTTTGGATTTAATCCAAAGTCAGAAATATTCCTCGACCTTCTTCTAAGAGTATTCTTAGAAGATCCTAGTGTTGAAAATCCTATCCTGAAATTAACCGTTGTAGTAAAATCCGTTTACTAATTCCGTATACTTACCCGAAAGTGAATTAATAACTTTCCAGTGTTTTTGCCGTTGCTGTATCAACCAATTTAATAATTTTTCATTTCCAGTTACAGATCCCGAAGCTGAGTGATCCAGTGAGCTTCGCCAGTCGACAGCCGTCGTGGTATTTTGTCAATTAATACCGCCGTTCGAAGTCGTTTGATTTCTAGCACGTTTGGAAAGTAAAGTTGTTAAGTGTAAATATTTAACTTGCTTTGCTCGTTCATTTGAGTGCCCTGTAGTCCGTTTTCCCTGTCACAGACATTTTTATAGTTGGTGTGCCGGTGTTTGAATCGGTTACCATCGTTATAAGTTTCTGTTTGAGGTTATTACTGCTTATCGAGTCGGTGTCTGAATCGACGAAGTAAATAAGCCTTAATAATTTCTGCTGTTTGCTAGTGGAACACCCTGTACAAGGTTTGTCGTAATGCGTGGAAGAATTTCACGAAACGTCAAATTTTTGTAGATCCCATTTGCATATTTGAATTGCTTTGGAGTATATTTCAAACAGTTCGAAGCTTTCTACAAATGCAGTCACGGAATATTTTCGTGCCGATTTGTAGGATGAAATTAGTTACAATCTCGTTGCTTTGAACTGGAGAAGTTTCAGTCGAGTAATTAGATTGCTTGTTTCGTGTGCCCGGTATATTCACTGTAAAATTGAATTTTTACGTGTTTATATTCTTGTCACAATCAAGAAAGATTCAGAATCCTGTCCTGGTCAGATTTTACCCAGCAAAGCTAGGCTGAATTCTCTATAAAACAACTGCACTTTTAAAATCGCGTAGTTTGAGTTTTTTTGAAATTCCAGGAAACCTGATTAAAGTTAAATATCCTGTTTGAATGATTGGTACCGTAAAATTTGAAACTGAATACATAAAGATTGTGAATTCTGGGGCTGTCAACTGTCGCGAAACACAAGTGTACCTACGCACAAGGATTTGTCATTGTTTTACTCAAATCGCACTTTGTTTAAAACAAGAAAATGTTCTTACATTGCACGTGTAAATTATAACCTGAAAAGTTTCCACAGCACTTTCCCGAGTTCCGAATTCCAAACTCCGTTTGTTCGATTGCAAGGAAGTTTCATTCTTTGGGAAATCAAAGCATAACTAATTCGTTTGTTTATGTTAAAAATTAGGTTCGATCGATCGAGCGGACATTTTGTGAAACCGCAAAGACAGCGCAACTACGAGACGAGCTAGTCGGCCCGTTGACCTAGGGAAGACATCCGGCCGACCAAAAACCAGTGGCGTGCCAAGGATTAATTTTTTTTACATTAATTAATATCAGAAACATATTTATTTTCATTTTATTATGTACTTATATTTACTTAACATTTAATAAATTATTTTTCCAAGCACTTGTACTTGAATCCTGGGCAACTCAAGAGCTCACCCAGAGTATAAATTTTGGAGCGTTCTCGTCCCCCAATAAGCAATCGGGGCGAAAAGTTACAACTTAGTATGTGTCACTAAGTACATAGAAGCAGTACCTTATACTATACGAGAATGAACCTTTTATTTATACTTTTATGTTAGCACATATGTGGAAATCTTATAAGAAGGTACGGATTAAACGTTTCGAATTTTTTGTCATTGTTTATTTGACATTTTGAATCATTATTTCATCTTTTCTGGACTTAATATTGTTTGTTTTCTTACCACCCTGCCAATGTGACAATTTAATAAATAACAAAGTTTGGTGCTTATGAAAAACGTTCTTGAACAATTATTTTGGAATCTAGAGTAAAATAGTTCTGCTTGTTATAAATTCGCCCAGTCTTAATGAATGTGTATTGTTTCTTGAATTACAAGCAACTAGTTTTTTTTAAACCTTTCAGGGAATAAGTTGGTAGAGACCAAGATTGACGTTGCTATATTCCATCGTTTTCTAGAATTTCTGTTGTTTTTATTTTTATAAACAGTTGACAAGCACCGTTTACCGGAGATCGGTCCGGTAGCCATCTGAAAAAACATCTATCCTTGATAACGCCGGATAACCGAACAATTCACTCCATATGGTAATGTACAGCTTCCGAAGAGGAAAAACGTACACTTCTTAACTATAGTTAATTCCACATTGAGAGTGCAGTACGGGCTCTTAGGGAATATAGTATTGCGATATTTCCCAATAAAGTTGTTTTCAACTGAAGGTGCAGCCGTCAATAAATAAATAATAAATATTTAAATGTTTTTTGTAATACACACAGCTTGTCTGCTAATACCTTTTTCAAGGCGGTCTTAGCTATTTATTTAAGTTAACTTAGAGCCTTATTAGACTGTCACTCACTGCCTAGAACTGGCAACATGGGAGAACAAGGTGCCAAAGGTGAGCATTGTACTGCACTCTGAACCTGGAATTCACTATAGGTATATTACTAGGAAGATCTGATGATCAAAGAGCAACATTTTGGAGTAATCTGAACTAGCCTGAAATGACTAAAGATATTTCCCAAAAAACCAACCCCAAAGAAACATTTTTTTATAATAAGGTGTGGTATACTGGTTTTGATTTTGACATATATACCACAGCATTGATTTATAAATATTAAATTTAAATTAACAGGCAATATCTCGACAATACTATTAGGTTTGCATTGTACAGCAAATAAAATGATTTCTAGTTTACTTCAACTGGTTCTATAAAATTGGCTCCATAATTCATATAGATTTCCCGTCAGCATAAACTTTATGAATAAAGAATTTGGGTAGTAGTAAATTAGTAATTTATAAGTGGCGGTGCTTACATGATTTTACAGTATTCGCAAGGAAATCCTGGAAGTTGAATGCAAAAATATCTTTCACATAAATGCATTTTTTTATCATGTCAAACAAGTTGGAAATATTACTGGGGCGGCATAATTTTTATTTTAAAAACCAATCCTAAGGATATTCAATATAGAACTTGCTTCCAAAAGCTATGTTTGAATAAAAATATTTCTTCCCAAGGTAATAACGTAATGAATATGTATTGCACTGTGGCATCTAACTAATCTACAAACCTGTCAAATATTATTTGTTACTGCTATGGATTGTGCGGATTATTAATAAATGTGATTGGCTTTAAATCCATATCAAAAGTAGGTTACTACAGATACTTACTTCCTGAGACCAAGCTGAATAGCCAACAACCCATATAAAACAATAGCAGACGACTCTAAACCGTTTTTCTTCAAGTTCATTCTCGGAGGCTAAGATTGTATTTCATATTCTTCAAAATCATATACGGAACCGGTAGGTAACGTACTACTGTCGGCAAGTTTACGTTTCTGACAAAGAGACGTTTTACCTCAGCCGAATTAACTGTGGAGTACTATCAAACAGAACCTATGACTTAGAAGCAAGAAGCGACACATCATTCAAAACAGTGTTACCGCAACAATTAATTATAATACCTCAAATTTATACACTACACTCTCGAGTTTAATCCATGTTCATGAAAAACTAACAAAATAAAAAGAAAGAAATGCGGTTAATAGTTTATTGCAACAACAAATAAATACATATAAATGTTATTTTTTAATATTGCATATTGTTTACAATAGCAGTCATTCATATTTAATATTATCTTAACATCTAACAGTTTTATATGGCCCAATTCTTTGTTTTCGTTGCTGTCGTAGTTTTCCTCCACCGTTCATCCTCTCTGCTTCTGGTACAACCAGAAATGATCTAGCTAGTGGTACCTCTGAACTGCAATGGGCTCGCAGCTTCATCGGTTTCATCGTCTCTCTCCTGATCGTTTTCTGCATGTTGGCATAGAAGATTTTTGGGTTACCATCTCGAAGAACAGCAACTCCCCTCTTGGCATCTAGCGTAACCTGTAGTTGAAGCTCTTTCTCCTTTTTGAGTTGAAGACGAATCCTTTCTCTTAAAACGGGATCACCTCGACATACCTTCATCGTGTGCTTATTGGCAAGGGCAGCGTTTAGCAAGGATTCGGATGTCAAATACCTGCAAAAGATAAAAGATATTAATTAGTTATGGTACATTTACGAAGGAAAATGAAAAGGTTGAACCATACTTACCTCAAAATCATGGCCAGCATCTCCACGGGTAGGATGGACAAGACAGGAAAAGCAAAATCTAACAGTGGAAACATTCTAGATAGCGTATGATAAAGACTGAATATGATAGATAAAGTTAGGGGTATTTATACCCCAAAATCTGTCATGGATGGTAATTACGGTTCGGTGAACCGTAAACCGTTGCGGTTGATTTGAGTTTTGGAGGGAAATATATGTTTAAGATTTTAAAGGTAGTCACCAACATATTAGAGCCTACTTCTTTAAAACATATTCTGGTAAATTTATTAATATGAAATGCTAAATAATCCTTACATGTTGAATATTTAAAGCTGATATAATATCATGGAAGTAGGCATACGTCAGCGAATTCATCCAAGTGCTGTCAACAGTCACCATAATGGATGGAAACGAATTTTGACCATTCAATCATGGAATTAGGTCATTTTGTAATTTTGTTCAGCACCTTTATTGGTAAGCAGTGGACCGATACCTTATAACTTTTTATTTATATCACTGGTACTAAATTTTGTGAAGCAGCAGATAATATTGAAAACGTTAACATGTATATGTATATACTTCACTAAAAGTTGTGTTCTACGGTAAATGTGGAAGTTGCTGGTTTTACTGTTTGCGCTTCAGCACACATACTATGTGCAATCGTGTTATCGTTATTCTGCAAAGTTGAGGTACGTAAATCACCTAACCTTTCGAGTGCGAGGGTGTTTTATTAAGTGCAAAAACGTCCCCAAATTTCTTTTGAACGAGAAGATGACGTCTATTCTTGTTTTTAGCAAGTGTGTTAAATTGTGGGAGGAAAAACGATGTAAAGGACACTTTCGCCGGTATACTAAAGGATATACCGAGGTGCCATGTGGACAGGTTCATTCTGTTAGCGATTGTCGATATAAAGACATATAAGTTTGTTTTATTTATTTAATTCTAAAAAAGTACACTAAATAAACGTACATGATTTATGATTTATTGTTCATTGGATTAATTATGGAAAAGGAAAGTGCAATGCCTGTTCCTGTAAATTAAATATAGCTGCTATACAGCTGTGCTCTTATGATGTTGCTGTTCTCAAATCACCTTCAGCGGTATCATAAGCTTAATTTCAATTATTTGCACAAAATCACTATTTCTGTATTGTTAATAGAATTTTTCGTTTCTTATTGCTATGTTCCTGGAGTTTATTACTAGTACCGGGCAATACCTACCAGGAGGACATGTATTTGGGTATGAATAGTCGTTATAGGACACCGAAAGATGACGTTGAAGTCAAGGTGTTTAGTTATACTGTTGGAGATAAATTAAATGAGATTAGTTTTCAAACTAGAAACCCTATTGATTATCCTCCATGAATGACAAATTATCGACACTAATATAAAAATACGACAGCAAATGTTATTTAGATTATGAAGAACTGGAGTCTGCAAAAAGCGAGGCTATACAGGGTGTCAATTTGAAAAAGTAGAATGTGTTACATCTCTGGAAGTAAAATAGGTATTGAAATTTTATAGAAATCGTTTGTATTACAACACAATTTCAATTGTTTACACACACTTTGTGATACCTCCTTGAAAAAAGTCTTGATATTAGTTTAAATGTTAATATTACTCTCAGATTATCTCCGAACATTTCGGAAGGTTTGTTGCGGCACAGCTCGGAACTCCTAAACAATTCATTGTCGCAGTTGTGCGATAGGCTGAAGCTGAATTTTGTATAGAGCAGATTTTAAGGGACCCCAAAAAATAATAATTTGAAGATCGTGTGGACCATTCTGTTTTTCTGAATGAGTCATGATGATTCCCTCCGTGTTGTAGAAAAGCTTTCTAGGAAACTTCAAACCTGTTTTAATTCCATGAATATAATACATTATACGTTTTCAAATTGACACCCTGTATATTATTTCTTTTGGTGGTAGAGTTCCGTTGTGGAATGAGGTAGGTACTTTAATGTTAGGCTGTTTTACAAGTGTTGCCGTCCATTTCATCTAGTTTATCTTACTTTAATAAGATGACGAGGTAACATCACCTTTACAATATTTGGTGCTTTTACAAGCAGTGTTAGCCATAGTTTGCTGATAGCATCCGATCATACAATAGCCCTATGAGCTAGTATAGTAAACTCAGTTCTCCAAGAGAAGCCATCAGTACTAACAGAATACACACTTGGGGCATATTCAAAACCTAATAGCGAAAGGAAGCACGCAGTTAGATAATTTAAGTTGCTTGGGAATGTTTCTCCAAGAAACTCTAATAGAAGTAGTTCAAGAATTCAAAGACAATTTTATTGAAAATAGACTTACCGATTCGATGGTGCATTTACTAGCAGCAGGAATTCTTTTTAGAGTATGACCATGACATATTATTTTATTGTACATTATTTTTAATGATTATATTTCAATAATGATTTGCTACTGCTTCCTCAGGATGAAAAGATAAAAACTTAAAAGTTTACAGAAAAAGGTATAACCGTGGATACCTTTCTGTAAATTGTTTTTCTTCTTAAAATTCAAATATGGTACAAGAAGACTTCTGTATAGAACTATATGAGGGCTGTTCTCTTTCCGCTGAGCCTATCCAGTAGGCAGTGATATTTTGAAACATTTTTTTTTTACATTTTAAAGTAGTTGTTTACAAGTTTAATTATAGTGGAAGATGTCAAATATACTTGAAAGCTTTTAAAATACATATTTTTAAAGTAATCCTTCCCCAATAAATTATGGAATTGAATAAAGAACATTATCGAGCTATGATTTTTTACAACTTCACGCGTGGCTTAAGCCGTAAAGAATGTTTTGAGGAAATCAATTGAGTGTTTGGTGACAAGTCGTGTTCCTTAGTTACCGTAAAACGGTGGTACAATAAATTTCAAAGTGGTCGACTTTCCTTAAATGACAACTTTCGATCTCCAAAACCTAAAACGGCAGTTACCGAAAAGAATATTGGTCTTGTACGAAACATGGTTGAAGAGGACCGGCATGTTACTGCTAGGGGTATTCAAGCAACTTTAAAGATTGGTGTGAAAGCAATTAATGCCATTTTACACAAACATTTGATGGTACGTAAGCTTTGTGGCCGTTGGATTCCCCACAATTTGACTCCTATTCAAAAAGAAAACCATGTGGCATAGTGCAGATCTACACTGGATCGCGACCATCTTTTTGTTTCGGCTTTTTCACGAACAACGTTTGTTGGAGCCGATTCGTTCTCAAAGACCCAAACTTCCAACTGTTGCTTTCTTTCGGCATCATAGCCACGTTTCATCACCTGTAATGATGTACACCAAATGAGACAATCCATTGTCAAGATCGTCTCATTTGGTGTACATCATTACAGGTGATGAAACATGGGTATACTGCTATGATCCCGAAAGAAAGCAACAGTCGGCAGTTTGGGTCTTTGAGAACGAATCGGTTCCAACAAACGTTGTTCGTGAAAAAAGCAGAAATAAAAATATGGTCGTCACATTATTTTGAATTACTGGACATGTTTCTACTGTAGCACTGGAGGATCGTCGCACAGTTAATGCTGAATGGTGCACTACAGTTTGTTTGCCTCAAGTTCTCCAAAATGTTCGCGAAAATCGTCCAAGAGGAAGGATCATCTTGCATCAAGATAGAGCTCGGGCACACCCTGCTGCTCGAACGACTTAGTATTTCAGTGCCCAAAACATTGAAATAAATATCCTAACGTAGGAAGATTGGAGAAAATGTTTTGAAGATTGGTTTCCACGGATGCAAAAATGCATTGACTGTGGAGGGGAATACTTTTCTTAGTTTTATTTTTGTTTTATTTTTTTGACTAAAAAAAGGTAATGTATTGCAAATTTGTTCCAACTGCCTGTTTATTTGTCTTTTTCTTGATGTAGATTTAATTTTTTGTCCGAAGATGCAACAGTGGTTGCGAAAACGTTCACCAATTTAATTTTGTTTATGAAATATATTTCATGGGGCTGACAAGGTTGTTTCATTTAATTACACATAAATTTTTGCCTCATTATGAATATGGACATCAATTAGATGATATCTATTACACATGTGCAGACTCAATTTCATCTTCAGCTGTAACTGGCGGTATTAATTCATTTTCAACTGTAGTAAAGCACTCATATTTTAGAGAAAACCAAACTTGATACAAATTAACCGATTCTTTACATCCCTCCCAGTTAGATTTATTGTTGAATGTTTTGCAGGAAAAGTTTAAGTTGTAATTTATCAATTTTGCTTTCAATTTTCTCAAGCACTTTTAGTTGAAAATCTTTTGTATTAAGGGTTTCTTCAGTAGAACATCCTTTTGGTCTATTCGGTATGCATTTTGAATAATCAACATTGTTTTTGTCAAATGGGTATAACCCACATTTTCTGAAGCCATTCTGAATGGTTTTGACAGTAGGTAGCATACTTATCAAAAACCCCTTTCAGTATAGATCCAAATGTATATCTTGTTACATCTTTAGGAAAGGTTTCAAATTTCCAATCTCCCACGGCAGTTTTCCATCCAGCTTTCAGGGGCTTAAAAACTGACACATCTGCAGGCTGCGTAATGTGGGTTGTATTTGGAAATAGAGATATTAAAACAACTCCATTATCATCACATAGCTTACTTACTTGCTGAGTAAGATGCGATCTGTGTCCGTCAACAAAAAGTATTACTGGTTTAATAATACCATTTGATATTAAATAAGGTAGAAAGTGATTTGATATAAATTCAAAAAACGCTTCTGAATTTATCCATCCACTATCTGAACGCCCAAGAGCCCAATCTTCTGGAACAGATTCCACTATGGCTTTAGACATCTTTTTATATGGGAAAATTAGCATTGGGGGTATACATTTTCCATTTGCGGAAAATGCTTCCATCACTGTGATTTGCTGTTTTTCGTTGTGGACTACATATAAATCTTCTGAAATTGTTGTTGGTCCTAAAACTTTCCCACTTTTGGGACATAACGCAAAACCAGCCTCATCTGCATTAAAAGTTCTGCTCGAATTTAAGACCACATGCTCGAGATCATTTTCTTTGAAATATTGAGTAATCTCATCAAACAAACTTTCAATGCGGCCTCAGCATGTCTCTCTTTAATATTTGGGTGACGTATGAGAAATCCTTTTAACCATGCCCTTCCTGGCGTCATAGTAGTTTAGTTTAAATAACGGACATTTCCATTATTGTCAACTAAAAAGTTTTTTACAGACTGAAATAAATTGTTTTTGTGAACTGGGAAACCTTTCGCGGCCATGCTAAAATCCACTTCACAAAAACACTTTCCTCTTCTTTGGAAAGCTCGGTGGGAGGTCCCATTTTTCTTTCAAGGGGGCATTTCCAGTGAGTTTCCTTATTAATGTGTTGCGAGGAACATGAAATTCTCTTGAAGCTTGTATTCTGCTCATGCCAATATTCACAGCCTCGATGGCTTTTTGCATATTCTCATCGGAATACGAAAAAATTTTTCTTTTGGTTTCTTTTTCCACTAATTATAAAATTAAACCAGTTATATTCATTCAAATTAACTATTTTTTAAGGGGTGACCATTACTAAAATCTACATGCTCAGTAGTGGACACCCCTGTGTCCATTGCTTGCTTGCGTGCTTTGAAAGAGCGAGATCTAGGACGCGGTTTTCCATGCATTTCTATGCACTTAGGCCATATGGTCCATTGTACACCCTAACTAAGAATTTTGCCTATCTGGGGTAATTCCAACTCCTGTAGTGATTTTTAACGTGTCACACATCGCAGTGGCACGGGACCTACGGCTTTACTTCTTATCCGACAGAAGGCGCATTTTCAGATTTTTCCCCGCTAGAAAAATTTCGCCGACCTTGGGCAGGTTCGATCCCTGTGTCCATTACTACAGCATTTAACAAATATTCAGTAATGGTCACCCCTTATAAAACGAACAGAACATTCAAAACAAACATTTTCGTTTACTGTTTAGATGTTTACTTACCCCACAACTAATTACACACTAACTAAAGTTTTTGCACTTATTTGTCACAAGATTTTCACAAAATTACTAGAAACGTCCACAATGTTCTGCATAATTTTCAGAAGCTGAATTAAGTACCGTTATTTCAAAAATATGCAATATTTGACAGTGGAATGAAGTTAGCCGCCTATACAATGTGTTTCTATAATAGTTAATCAACGTTTGAGGGCATATAAAACAAGAAAAATAAAGACGAAAATCATCAATA
>JABXWE010011196.1:0-27855 GCA_014611495.1 Limonius californicus | reverse complement strand
TTAAAATATTTTACATTTGTAGCATGAAAATGTAACTTGTCATATTCAGTTACTAAAGTTACTAAATAATTGTAACGTGTTACAGTTACAATTACTGAAAACACAAAAGTAATCAAATTACTATTAAGTTACTGAAAAGTAACTAGTTACTAGTAACGAGTTACTTTTACTTAGTTTCTACCCAACACTGAATTTTCAGCTCAATATTGGTTTATAATACTTAGATATAATAATGATTTCATTATAAATAAAATAATAACTATAATTTAAATGTTGTCGTAACACATTCCAAATACATATTGCTGTTCTTTTTACACGAGAATTCTAAACCCAAATCGTATGTATGCAGTACATATTCCACGCTATTCTTTGTTGTCCTGTGTTTAGGTTTTGCAGCACATTAAGAAGAATTAACGTCCATGCCGCTCATGTTTCAAACTGATATTATGGTTTCCAGTGGTTGACTGTTTGCCTCTGGTGCTAAGAGACCCAAGTTCGTATTCCACTGAGGTCAGTGTTTTTCTCGGGCGAGGTAAATACTGTAAAACACTAATTCACAATTTAGATGTCAAAAGAATATCCCCTACCCTATTCCACCTTCATGATATTACTAGAAGTATCTGAATCATCGGCACCCTCCGGTTCTGAATCAGATTCCCCAATTGAAATAATGAAAGGAGGAATATTTTCAAACGATAGATTTCCGAAATCTTTTGCCCGGTCTTCCGAAATAAGTTTTTCACAATGCTCACAGAAATTTTGCCACATGTCGGGGATACATTTTGAAAGAGCCTCGCGCCATAAATTTGCAACCTCCTCTTTTGATTTTGGCTGCGAATTTATGTGCTTATTGTAATAGGTCTTACAAAACCCCCACGCCATTTCAATTGGGTTGTATAGACAATGGTATGGAGGCAATCGAAGAACCTCATATTTGCGCTTCTTCCAAATTTTGTGAGTTACGTATCTTTTTATTTCCGTCTGCTGTAAAGGCTTTAATTAACTCCCAAAGTTTTTTCTTAGTAATTTTGCCCTGAATTTCGACATTGTGGTGGTTAATCAACCATTCCTGCAATACACCTTTTTTGCAAGAAAATGTGGGCGGCTTGTCAAACTGCACTGAATGATATGGTGCGTTGTCCATAACCACGACAAATTTTCCTTGCAACTTGTCCAAAGCAGGAATCAGCTGATTAACTAACCAATTTTGAAAATTTCCCTATTCATAGTTTTATAATAGTCCCTGCCGTTGTTCTTTGAGTGTAGTAACATGTTGCACCCTTCCAAAAAGCTTAAATTACATCCCGCATTCAAAATCGTGAACTTCTTCCCCTCACTTTTAATTTCGGCTGGGTTACTTTTAAAATCGGTTTCGTGTGCCCATTGACGACTCGCGGATCCATTTTGGTAGATCCACGTTTTGTCTAGGTACACGAATGTCACATTTTCATTAGAATTTTGATATTGGAAAAATTGTCTCACAAATTTAATTTTGGATGCAACGACGTGTTTTTGTTCACATAAAATTATGCGTCCATTCACCATTTTGTGTTCGTAGTCCATTGATTTAATAATTTTGAATAAAATAGTCCTGCCCCCCGTGTATCCCAAATTTTCGCGAGAGTCAGCCAAGAGTTTGTCGAGAGTAAAATGTTCATTCTTCAGATGATACTGCCAAATTTATCATCGCAAATCTTTTCTAAACGTGTAATTTAAGAAAACGTCCGTCTTAGCACGTTTACTACAAATGGATGATTTCAAAACGTCCTGTCCTTGTGATAAAAGGTCCCTTATAGAACGCTCAGACACCTAAAATTATATGTAATTTGCAATTGCATAATTAAGAAATAATACATGCTTACTCTAAATATATGAATTAATCGATTTATAATGGTAAATTGTGTGAAGTCTGGGCTATCTCTTTTATAGTAGTTGAAAACTTTCACAATTTGCAGGTTAGTCACTTTGTTAATAACTTTCACCATTCTGACAATTAAGTAGGTATATTATGTGTTTTATTATGTCTAAACTTACACGATTATTTAAGAAAAGTGGGGACCCTAGAGCTGGCAACTGGGCAATTTCATTTTGACATTGCTAGAAATCAATCAAATAATATTTAAGAAATGCAACTTAAGAAAAAAAACAGCCTGCTGGATGGCAAATCAATCCCGAATAGATTATACTCTCTCGAATGTGCGACGGTCTGGCGGCATTCGATTAGGATAACGCCGACGATATTCGACCACTGCAGCTACAGAATTACCATCACAAAATAATAAATAAAACGCATTTCAGCGTATTCACGTCTAGCACATCTTTCCATTTTCATTCAGCATTTGATTTTGGCTGTTAGCGTTTGTTTTTGGCGTGCGACTACTACCTATAAAAATAAATGAATTTATCGATAACTCGGTAACCGTTGATCATAGAGCATAAGTTTATTTGAATTTTAGAATAAAAAACCATAATTAACAAGCCCATAAATTTAAGACTATACCTTTTGGGACACCATGTATAAATCCTTATAACAAGAAGAGCCGGTTTACTATCTTGTTTACACTCATCATAGCTGTTCAGAACTGCCAACCTGGTCTTCACCTTTTCCCTAGCCCTCCTAGGGTACACTACACCCCTCTTTACTTACTTTAAATCCACTCCCCGTATCTCCTTAGAGTTGTTCTTTTCTTGGCGTTAGGTCTCTGATTTGGAACGATGGTCGGCTTTTGTTCATTCTCTTGCCGAACCGTTTCCTGGGTTTCTTCGAGAACCCTTTCTTCATTTTTTTTGGCCCTTGATGTCTGAGGACCTTCCTATACTAGGAGTACTTATTGCTTTTTTTACCTCGTTTGGTCCTGTGTTTCTTCCCCCCGAAAAGTTTCCCTATTTATGAATTGGATCATATGTCTTCTCCAGTATAATTTTCCTTTGTCCTGCAAATACATACTGATCTTCCGTTTCTTTCTGTAATAACTGCTGGTGTCCACAGTTTATTATTTACTGGCCGATAATCTCTGGCCATAACTTTCTCTCCAATCTCAAATTTTTTCCTACAATTCTGCCGCTGTTTGGGCTGTTCTTCGTCCTTAAAATAATCAATCGTGTTTTTAATTTTTTTCGAACTTTAATTCAACAGGGGCCTTCCTTGCTGTACAATGACTCAATGTTCTGTGTTCCCGTAATTTAACAGAAATCTTACTACTGGAGTTCTCACATATATTTTCACATTCCTTGAATCAAGTAAAGCTGCTTGCGATTTACTCTTGAATGTTTATACCGAATTTTCAGCGCAACCATTGCTTGCTGGTTGATATAATTCTTCTGATACCATTTTATTCGAAAAATTCGAAACAACTGTCATTTGATTTCATTTCTAAAACTTTAGTCCATTTACTATATGCATCAGTGATGATTACATATATTCGTTTTTCTTTATCGTTTCTAAATAATGCATGTGGATACGTAGCCATGATTCAGACCCTTCTTGTCGCTCTCTGCTGTAAACGTGCCAAACCTGACTTAATTTTGTGTTCCACTTCTCCATCCATATTTGGTCACCACACAAAAGACCTCGCTAGTGATTTTGTTTTCACTATACCTATACCTGTACCTATACCTATACTTATACCTATGAAGTTCTTCTTAAATAGCCCTGAATGACGTGAATGACAATACAAAGAGATGGTGGATGATATTAAATGGAACCGGAGTATCCAACACTCAAAATGAATGGGAAAAGACTAAAATATGTAGAAGAAATTGCATACCTGGGGATTAACTTTGATAGGAAATTAACATGGACTAGCCATATTAAAAAACTTAAAGGCAAATGTCAAAAAGCTCTGATCTTTTAAAATCAGTGAGTCGCCATCATTCAAAATGATAAGCTTATAACTCTCTTTAATGGGCTATTTAGATCACAATTAGATTATGCAAACTTCATATATGGAGAGACAAACTCAAACGTTGTCAAAATTATTGATGGGATCTATAACAAAGGTCTCAGAATAATCACAAGAGTATATAGAACAAGCCCAACTCAAAGTCTGTACTGCGAAACAGGACAACTTACCCCAATATTTAGAAGGCAACAAAACTTACTAAATTACACGGTCTCCGTTGCTCACAACGGCAACCACATAAATTATGCAGAAGTAAACAATCCAATATACCAAAATAACTTCCAAGCAACTCCTAAACTATCGCCACCCTGCACAATCCCCGCCAAAAAACTCAGAGAGCAAATGAAAATAGACCTACAACATCTTCAACTATACGATTACCACTTTCCTTCCTGGAAGATATCCTTTCCCCAGTGTGATCTACAGGTTGCAAAATTTTGTAAAGAATCAACCCCCACTATGTATATAAAGCCCATTTAAACCAAATTCTCGAGCAACATCCGGACTACAAACGTGTATACACAGACGGTTCGAAAATAAACAGTAGTACTGCTTGTGGTTTTTTATATAAAACTTTTTCGAGTAGCTTTAAATTAAGTGACCTTACCTCGGTCTATATGGCAGAATTTTACGCAATAAAAGAATCATTAGTGCACGTGGTAAATCATAATTGTGGAAATACGTTAGTTCCAACAGACTCCAAAAGTGTAATACAGTCCATAATGAAGCCCTACAGTAAGGACCCATTAGTAAGAAATATTCAAGACATAACAACCCAATTAAGAGAAAAAAATACTGTAGTGAAAATTCTTTTCCAGGGAATCTCCTAATTTGTTTCCAGCATAATTGTTAATGTTAAAAGTAGATTAATCACTAAATAATATCTTTTGTCACTGTTTTAGGACCGCATGGCGATGATCCTTTGTCCATCTCGAACGGTGGAGGCTTTGTTTTTCTGATAGGAGGGATTTCTTCCGGGCTTTGTAACCTCTAAGTCCAGATCTAAGAAGTCTTCGTCTTACAGCAGAAGTGCTTACACTTACACCAGTAGCTTCGGACAATATTTAATATTAAATCTGCCGAATTATGACTTCTACAATTTTTCCCGCATCAGAGAATTTTTTGATCACTTTAATAACTGTGGATTTATTGCACTGTACTTTTATAACTATTTCACTACTGGAAGCGCTTTGTTTATGATGAACAATTATTTTTTATATCGTTTTTCATGCGATAATTTGTACGGTTTCTTTTCGGGTGACATTTTGCCACTGTTGAACTGACGTTCGTTTCTGCTGGAGCTATATATACTTCTTGGCCGTTCCGTGTGGTTGCGCTTTGTTGATTTCGCGCTAGGTTGCGTGTAACGGGACCGGCTATGGCTGGAATGTTCTGATTTTGTTGAGGTGGATTTGTATTTTCATGCTGGTTTCTGTAGTGTATTTCTTTTTTGGCGAGAACCGGTTTCCAAGCGGGTGGTAGTCTTTGAGTGTCATCAAGAGAATTTAGATTTCTTGGGTGTTTCTCGATTTCTATTGCTTCCCTTATTATTCTTGATTTCAGGTGTCCTATGTTGGCCAGTACTTTGGTGTTTTCAAAAGCAATTTTGTGAGATGATGTGCTCACGTGTTGTGCCAGTGATGAAGTCTCGAAAGAACGAGAAGACTTCATCACTGGCACAACACGTAAGCACATCATCTCACAAAATTGCTTTCGAAAACACCAAAGTACTGGCCAACATAGGATACCTGAAATCAAGAATAATAAGGGAAGCAATAGAAATCGAGAAACACCCAAGAAATCTAAATTCTCGTGATGACACCCAAAGACTACCACCCGCTTGGAAACAGGTTCTCGCCAAAAAACAAATACACTACAGAAACCAGCAAGAAAATACAAATCTACCTCAACAAAATCAGAACGTTCCAGCCATAGCCGGTCCCGTCACACGCAACCGAGCGCGAAATCAACAAAGCGCAACCACACGGAACGGCCAAGAAGTATATATAGCTCCAGCAGAAACGAACGTCAACAGTCGTATTACAAGAAGCATCAGCAGAAAGTTATCCGACAAGACCTGAAGATGGCAAATGTGACTTTGCCAAAACGTCGTCAAGACAACCAGCCCGGTCCGTCCCAGGACCAAGAAGTTGCTACGCGGAAGAATTCCTGGAAACTAACCACAGCATATATATATATTGCTGAGTTATCGCCTAATTTTATTATATCTTACTTCCTTATTTACTTCTTTTGCTACTACGTCTATTATTGTGATGAATAGTGGCGGGCTTAGTGTGCTGCCTTGTCTTGCCCCTCTATTTGTGCTGAAGATTCTTGACATTTTTCCTTCTACTCGTACTCTGTTTTCTATGTTTTTATAAAGGCTTTTTACTGCATTAATTAACTTCACACTTATATGTCTTTGCCTCAGAACCTTCCACATTGTGTCTCTTTCCACACTGTCGAAAAGATTTTCCAGATCTATGGCGCATGTAAGTATATAGTTTCTTATTTGTCGCTGTTATTTTCTCTGAAATTTGCCTTGTAACGAAAATCCAGTCTTGTGTTGATCTGTCCGCTCTGAACGCTGTTTATGTGTCGCAGAATGTGGTTTCTATTTTTCCTTTTACCCTCTCATTTATTATTCGTACATATATTTTGTATGATGTGCATGGTAACGACGGGCCTCTGCAGTTGTTACACTTTGTATACTCTCCCTTTTTATATATCGCGGCTATCAAAGCAGATTGCCGCTCTTTTGGTATTTTGTTTGTCGCCCTAGCAAGTTGTAGTATAGTGATGCCTTCCTCTCCCATATGCCTGATCATCTCCGGTTTTAGGTTATCTACACGCGGTGCCTTTCCTTTCTTGAGTTTTTGTAATGCTCTTTCTATTTCACTTCGTTCTATTATTCTTTCTTCTTGATCGTTATCTTCTCGTTCTCTATTGCACTCAGGTGTCTCAGCATTATTCTAGTTCTCTTCTTGCGTTGTTGATCCTAATAGATTTATGAGTAGTATTCTCTCTATCTCTCTATAATCTTATCCTCTTCCCTTATCATTTCTCCCTTTTTGTCTTTTACATTTTTTAGGAGATTGCTTATTCCTTTCCTAATATTTGTTATGGTATGGCATAGCAGCTTTGCATTCCCCGTTGAGTCCCTTCCCATATTTTTCCGCAATTCTTCCCAAGATTGCGCTTCTTTACCATTGTTTTAGCTTTCCTCTGTGCCGTATACCTTTGGTAATCTTCTGCATTCTTGCTATTTCCCAGGTATTTTTCCATATGGGTTTCTTCTTCTTAACTTCTCGTTTTATCTCATTATTCCACCAGGGTGTCTGTTTCTTTCTATTTGTCTTTTTGTTTATGCCACATATTTCTTTTTACTGAAGTTATAATTATGTTCTTAAAAGTATCCCATAGTTTATCTAAATCCATATCTTCTAGCTGAACGTAGTCTAAGTTTGTTTTTCTTTGTTGTTTCCTCTTGCAGTTTAAATGTCCTAATATTCTTTTCTACAGCTTCCACTTTCTGTTTTCCTCTATATTTTTTAATTTCATTGATGGTACCACTAAATAATAATCGCTTCCTATCTCATATGCTCTTTTCACTTTTATATCTTTAATATCCTTTAGTGTATTTTATCTGTCACTAGAAGGTCTATTATTAATCTTTTATTGCTGTTTGACCTTTCCCTTATATATTTATGGATATCTTTTTGCTGGTAAAAGCTATTCCCTACTACTATACCATTCAGTGTGCAGAATTGAATTATTGTTTGGCCGTTTCTATTTTTTCAATTTTCCCCAAATTTTCGTATGGATAATTTATATCACACATACCACAAAATAATGGTCGCTTTCTGTCTCATGCCCTCTTTTCACTTTTATATCTTTAATATGTTATAGTGTATTCTTTTCTTTTATTACCAAGTCTATTATTGATTTTTCGTTTCTGCTTGACCTTCTACTTGTGTTAATACAGATGTCTGTGTGCTGGTAAAAGGTATTCCCTACTACCATACCATTCAGCGTGCAGAATTCAATTATTTTTTGGCCATTTCTATTTTTTGTGCTTTCTCCGAATTTTCCTATGCATTCTTTGAGCTTTCTGGGCGGTTTCCTTCTCTGCCGTTCCAGTCTCCTATCATCAGTAAGATACCTCTTCCATTCTCTACTTCCTCCTGTAATTTATTCCAAAACTCATCTATCTTTTCTTTAGGTGCTCCTTCATTTGGCCCATATACTATTATTATTGCGATAATTTCTTTCTCTTTCTCGATTTATAGTTTGATTATTTCATCCGTTATACTTTTCCAGCTTCTTGTGTCTGACTTATTCTTTTTATTAAGTATACATCCTACTCGGGATTGTGCGCACTCGGATTTCTCTACTCCGCTGTATATCAGTACGTGTTCTCCCTCCATTTCTATGCATCCTTGTGCTTTCTTCTTGGTTTCCATTGGGGTAAGAATGTCCATTCTCGCCTTCTCCATTATTACATTCAATTCCATCTCTTTTCCATTAATGCCATTTATATTACAAGTCTATATTTTCCATGTGTTTTCTTTGCCTTCTTCTTTGCATGGGGTTTCTTCGTCCAATATTTCCCTTCATTTCCCTTTCGTTTGAATCCCCCCTCCTTTCCTAGCATTTTCATCTTCTTGAGTTCCTCTAGACTGTATAGTATATTTAATCGTCCCTACCGTGTTATTTTGTTTACATTTTTGAAATGTATTAGTTAATCGCTCCTGTTGTAATACTCTTCTTTCTCTGTCCCGTTGTTCCTCCCTCTTACTTATTAGCCTTCTTAGCTCTGTTATCTCAGCAATGTTCTTATGTGGTTCCCTTGTTAGTTCGACTTTATTCTTATCCAATTCTTCTCTTAATATTTCTTGCTCCTGTTTCATTGGAGGTATTAGTTCATTGACTTTGTCTGTCTCCATTGCTTTCGGCCTTTACTTCTTGTCTATTTGCTAATTATTTAGTTATTTAGCCTATTAGCTTAATTATTTATAGTGCCCACCTTTATTTTATCCTGGTCTTGTTTATGTCTTTTAGTGTCTGCGGAATTTGCTATATGCTGCGTTTGTAAGTTCTGTATTTACGTATTTTATTACAAGGTTTAAGTTTCTGTTTTGCTTACAGTTTGTTCTACCCTTGTATCACTTCACTTTACGTTATCGCTATCTGATGAATTCGCGTTTTAAACGGCGAAGAACTCGTATAACTTTCCGTGTAGCGGAGCCGTGTTCACAAGGTTATCGCGCTGCCACCACCCCCATTGATTATTAATTAAATAAAATTTTTTAACAAAACGTTCCTAACCATCAGTTTTTTCTTGTAATTTGAAAAACTTCATAAAAAGTATTTTTGAAGCTTTATAGTATTACTTTACTATTCTTAAAGAAAAGTCTTCAACCTATAACAAACAAGAATCATTAAAGATAGTGATTGTGGATATTATTAGATCTGCGGGTTGGTTTACATTTATTCTTTCAAGAGGTTTTATTTTGTTTCATCACTTGATAAGTATGTCGACGTTTTGAAAACCCTTTGTCTAAATCAATACAAGATAACTCATAAGATTACTTACATTAACAGCACGAGAATTCAACATATTCATTCAATAAATGACCAGTTTGGATAGTTATTGTATGTGGAATAGGTGATTGTGTTCCACCAAGTATTTGGCGTAGGTTAAGAGTATTACAATGTGCACAATTTAATTTGTACATATTTAATAGCAATAAAAAGAAATATGATAAATAAGATATTCGGAATGGTTTTGGTTTATTTAAAAATTAATAGATCTTTTGTGTAAAATTGATGGACTAGTTTTTGATATACAACTGATACGTGAAATCGAAACATAATTTGAAGTGGCATTTGGTTTATACTTTTTGACTAGCCAATTTGGAATCTTTCTCTTTGGCTAATATGACAAATAATTTAGTATTATAACTAGCGGAAAGCGAAATTTATCTCAACTACAATTAATTTTATTTAAATCAGTGATGCGCAAGCTTTTGCTTTGAAAGCGTTTCAGTTTGGCAGCAGAGACTTCCGATGTTTGGTAACATACCTCTTATGAAATGTTTCCAAATGCTTTTTAAGTTTATTCCGTTTCATGCTATCAGACCCCAAACTTTTCGAACAATCAACACACAGTGGCTATTCTACATCATTTATTTCAGCCTTTATAAAACCGAAATCAAATTATTCTGCTGCATGCTACCTTGATTATGCTTGCGCGGGAATATTCTGTGAACCTGTGTTTGTTGACTTCCACGTTCCACAGTTGCAGATGCCTGTTTACGTTCAATTAGAAATTAACCAATTTTTCTACATTAGAAAAGAGTGGGACAATCTTTGCGAATAGGAGTAAAATATCGTCTACCATCGACTTCCCACTGTTTGTCACTGTTGTAGTGTTGCTGCCGGCTTGCCATTTTAAGCTCGCAGAAGTGTGTAAGGTAGGAAGCACAGAAAAAAGTAATATAAAAAAAAGAACATGTAGAAGTTAAAAAACCTGATTTAGAAGAAATATTGACCCTTAATGTGTCAATAATCTACAATCTGCTAATTTTTGTGTCGGAATGATGAAAATCTTGTAATACTGTAATATTTCCTCGTGTAGGTGTTGTATAAATAGAGTTTTGTTGCTCGAATTAACTTTTATGTCTACGTCTAAAAATTTAAAACATTTAATACCATCAAAATACGCATCAGACAAATAAACAAAACGAAAACTTCTGAAATTATTAATAACAATATGTTTATTTATTATTGTCGGTCCTGCCTTACATATATTTGTAAAAGTTCAATATTACCGTGAACAGAAGCTATAAGAGAGCAATAAAACATAAAATATGTATTAATTTAATTAATTTTTAACAATGTAGCTCCAAACAATAATTTCATGGTTACTATTGATTGTATCAATGTTGCAGAATTTTATTATTCATTGTGCATTGTTAAGATGACCACGACTAGATTTACAGTTGCTCTTTTTGCTATAATTATAGTTCTAATGAATGTAAGCATACCGTAATATTTAGACTTAAATTGTAAAATTTAAATTTTCTTAGCGGAAAATTTTCCATCACACCATTAGCAGATGTGTATATTTAATAAAACAATCTGTGGGGGATTGTAACCTTAACTGTTGAATTCCAGCTAAGAACAATTAAAAGATCTTAATTTGTTAATTGTGACTGTTAGGCATTATAAGTACTAACGTTTATTTTATAGTTGGTAGCCCAGGGGCATTTGGAAAAGAACGGCACTGAATATGAAGTCAATGGTAACATAACTGTGCAAAAGAAATCGTTGATAGGAGAAGTGCTGAGGCATATTTTAGGCTATGGAAAAATGCCATTTGTAATATAACCTTTAAAAATAAAATATTCCTGAATGAAATCATTCTTTAATTTGTTGCAAGCTATTTGGTGCAGCGTCGGTTTCCATTCCATTCTTCTCATCTTCTCAGAAACACCGTCAACTATATAAATCCTTATAAAAAGATGAGCTGGTTTACTAACGAGTTTACATTCGTCATGGTTGTTCAGAACTGCCAACCAGGTCTTTGCCTTTTCCCTAGCCCTCCTAGGGTACACTACACCCCACTTTACTTACTTTAAACCCACTCCCCGTATCTTTTTAAAGTTGTTCGTATCCTAGTGCTAGCTCTCCCGCCGAACCGTTTCCTGGTATCCTTTCTTCATTTTCTTTTTGGCCCTTGATGTCTACGGACCTTCTTACTCTGGGAGTACTTCTTACTTTTTCTTCTTTATTCATTTGTTCCTGTAATTCTTCCCCCGGAAAAGTCTCCCTATTTATGAATTGGTTCATATGTCTTCTCCAGTATAAATTTTGCTTTGTCCTGCAAATATATATTAATCTTCCATTTCTTTCTGTAATAACTGCTGGTGTCCACAGTTTATGATTTACTTGTCGATAACCTCTGGTCATAACTTTCTCTCCAATCTCAAATTTTTCTTGCTACAGTGGTGCTGCTGCCTGGTCTGTTCTTCGGCCTTAATAGAATCAATCGTGTTTTTAATTTTTTTCCAAACATTCTTTTGTAATTTTAGAGAAATCTTGCTACTAGAGTACTCACACCTGTTTTCACATTCCTTGGTTCAATTAAAGCTGCTTGCAATTTACTTTTGAATGTTTTCACCCAAGTTTCAGCGTATCCATTGCTTGCTTTTCAAAATGGAGGTGATGTAATTCTTCTGATACCATTTTATTCGAAAAATTCGAAAAAACTGTCGGCATTTGTCACTTACAAGTTCTGGTAACCCAAAACTTGCGAAAGTTTCTCTGAGTTTTTTCTTCAGTCAATTTGCTATATGCATCAGTGATGATTATATATTCGTTTTCCTTTCGATTATAAATAATCCATGTGGATACGTAGCCATGATTCAGACGCTTCTGGTGGCCATGTAACTTCCAACTATGGTGGATCAGCTCTCTGCTGTAAACATGACTTAATTTTGTGTTCCACTTCTCCATCGGTATTTGGCCACCATAAAAAAGACCTTGCTACTGATTTTGTTTTGACTGTACCTAAATGTCCCATAAAAATAGTAAAATAATATAAATTCATATATACATATATAAAATAAATATTAAAATAGCCCTAAATAACGTGAATGACTATACAAAGAGATGGCGGATGAAATTAAGTGGAACCAAATCAACTCTTATAGACTTTACCAACAAAAATATCTAACATTTAACGTACATAATAACGAAATACCTCACTCAAACACCGCAAAATACCTAAGTATCATGCTAGACGCATCAAAGAGAAAAGAGAACAATACAATATCAAATACAGAACAATGTGCTGGCTGCTTAGGAGAAACTCCAATCTATCCCCACATAATAAGCTCGTAGTATACAAGCAAATATTCAAGCAAGTGGGGATCTGTGGCAGTCAGCTATGGGTCTGTGCCAAACAAAGCAACATTGAGGCGATTAAAGCGCATTCTAAGACAAAGTACTGGAAGACATCGTGGATGCCTACTGGTAGGTTAGAAACAGAAGCTTCCACCGGGGTCGGGAAATGGATACTGTGGACAACGATATCAAGAAATTTGCCAGATGTTATGAAGAAAGACTCCAACACGAAGAGTAAAACGTTTTTATTTAGTGTAAGTGATACTGTGAATTAAGTCAGGAACTACTTGTTTATTAATCTAAGACTAGATAAAAAGATTGAACTAAATGTAATATTTAGTAATACCTACTAAAAAAATAAAATAACAGAATTTTATTTTGTTAATTTTTACGCTACCAGTGCAGTTAGATAAATTAAAAATACAGTGGTGTGAAGAAGTTCTGCATCAGTTGCACAAATACGATAAATTCCAGTTTTTCCAAATATTTTTCATTTTACCATTGCAAGTGCCTATAATTAAAAAATATAATTTCGTTGGAGCAAATTATATAACATAAAATGAGGTTAAATCTATAAAGTTGGGCTCCTAATAACACGCAAAACTTTAATCAAGATATCTCTCTCTTGTAGAATATCCAAAATAAACAAATCCATAAATTTAATCAACACACAAGCAAATGAGGCCTTTCAAATCCACAAACACACCTTTAATGAATGAGCAAATTGAGCTCATACATTCTCCGCTATTGGAAGTTTTGGAATAGAAGACCTGAGCCAAGCCCAAAACCAAGATCCAGTGTGCTGTTACCCAAGCAACTACAAATGTTTACATCATTAAATGCTTTTAATAATGACATATTGTATGTCGAAATACGTATAAAGCTTAAATAAAAATTAATACCTGTTGAAATTGCCTATTATTATTATTAATATATAAAGTATGAATTTCAACGAAGTAAGGCAGCAAACAATTAACAAATGAATATTATACCAACCTTTATGAAGATCTCATGGTCGTTGTTATAATCGGAGCAAACTGTGTAAACTCGAATAGCTAATAACAAAGTGAAAACATACAAAAATAAAGAACATAGAAAAGGTCAAAAGAATTAATCATACAGAATCTAATTAGCACAATGAAGTTCAACGTTATAAGTACTTTCCATTAACTGGCACAAGATAATATTCAAATTGAAATAAACATATTAAAACACCAGGTAGTATTTTATTTATTTTTTGAAATGTTGTTTGTTTTTCAAACAATACACCAGATTTTTCCGCGCGTTGCTAAGCAACCACTTACACACATATAAAACTTTATGGGATCCCAAAGGACTCAGCTAATTGGATGACAGCATTATATTGACTAAATTATTAATACATATTTATTCTTACAATAACATTCTTATTAATAATTTTATTCAAAAATGAATATCACCATTGTGGTACTTACAAAAAGATGATATCTCAGTTGGTATGCATTCGAAAATGTATTTGGAAATTGAGAAATATTTTTAGATTAAATTATAAATAAATTATTAAAATCAACTACAATGTTTATCAAATTTAACACAAAGCTTCCTCACATACATTAGCACATTACTACAAACATATTAGAAAAGCATTAAATTCACAAATTTACACCTTTGCATGTAGCTGTGAAAATGATTACATTTTTACTATAAATTACAGCTCAAGAATGCACAAATAGAGCTCAAAATTTTCTGCTATGCCTTTCTGAACATGACTTAAAATCAATACAACCAACTTTAAGACCTAGAATTCAAGTTAGATAGTTTACGATGCCAAACCAATAATCGGAAACTACTAAATTACATCGTACTTGATCTAGATGCGGTTAAACAGCTTATTTTCGTACAGGGTATCGTAATATAACTTTATTAGATTTAGCAATAGGTTAAGATATCTCAATTAGAGCCTATTGTAACATAGCAATATCTATATATGCTCATAACATAATAACTAGTTCCCCTAATTATGCTTTTAACTTTCATGTTAAATGCATTTTAATGATATCATTAGAAAATGCTCGAATAAATGATTCTCGATTTTAGAATTTACGTTAATTGTTGTTTATGGAGTTCCAAGTATCTAATTAAGAGATAAGTTGTTGACATAGTCATTAAATTCAAATATTTAGAAGTAATTTTAGGAAACTATGCAAAAAATGTAGCTAAACTTCAAGAAATGATTATTTTCTTGGGCAGAACTTTTTCACACCACTGTATATTTTACAACGCATGCGGTGAGACGATGGTATTAAAGTGTTTTACTTCTATGTATGCAAATATCATCAAGTATTACTTCATTTCTTGTAATTGGTTTAAAAATGATTTTCTATTACAATAATTTACGACAACCACTGCCATATTTTCACAAAAAAACCTATTTTATAGTTTATATTAATTTCTATTTCCACATGAACAATAATAAAAAAATAACTACCACAATTAGTGCAAAGGTTGATAATAAACCAATCATTGCCACTTGTTGAAAATAATCTGTCCATTGTTACCCAGATCAGCCCGCAACCAAAAGCTTTATTGGTATTAAATCGCTTTGCCACGTAAACCATGAAGGGACTCGCAGCTGTTTTTATAGGCACCATAATTCTGGCCAATGTAAGCAGAAACGACCCTTTTGGGGATTATTAAATTGTGTTTTCCGCAGGTACTGGCAGACGACAACGGACATAGTCAATCAAAAGAGGATCTGGATAGACTGCTCTCGAAGGAGAAGATAACCAAGGTCGTGAAGCAAGTTCAAGAAATTGGGCAGTTTGTGACACAACTTTTGAGTGTATCTGTCCAGGTATACACTTTGTTCCATCATGACCATCTTAATTTAGCATTTACCACACATACGTATATTCGGTTTGAAATTAGGAAAGTTTCAAGTTCAATTTAATGCATTCAGAACGCGAACCCGCTTTCAAGTAAAAATTATTTCATTGTCCTATTTATTTTACAGGTAATACTGGAAGGATTAAATCCTCCAGCAGACGTTGACCTCGCCATGCTAGGTAACAATATTATAAGCGGTTTGAAGAAGGTGATAGAGGGAAAGGTTCAGATTTATCTCTACTTACTGGGAAGATTGATTAAGGTATTAGATTTACCGATAAATATACCATATTAGGTAACTAAAAAAATTTTCTTAGGCCACGTTTCCCGATTTGCGACATATTACTGATGCTCTTGCAGCATAGGCATAAATATATGACTTGTCATGGAGCCGAAAGGAAAAATAAAGATTACATTTAACTCGTTTTAAATTTAGTTTTCTTATTATTTATGTTGACTTATATAATTCAAACTGCTGACGTGTCACCGTAAGCAAGTAATCATCCGGAGCATATCACTTCAAAATTAGAAATCAAGATACATTGAGATATATTGTATACCATCAAAGTAAGCAAATTTTCTTCCGCTTGGCACGACCAAAATTTGTATCGAGGATACTACAACGTTAATTCAAAACAGGTGACTGAACCACACATTTTTTTGGAATAAGCTGCGTTATAGTACCACATTAAAACACCAAGGTATTGTGTTCCCTTATAGAATCAGTGTTCTATTCAAAGTGAGGTTGTGGCATGATACAACATCAACGATTAACATACGAGATGTAAGACTGCATTACGAACAGACAACTTACGTTGTAGGATGAGACAAAGCAAACAATGCACAAACAATTGTATATTGGGAATATCCTTCTTGAGTCATTGAACTGCACAAGTTTTTGCTGGTAAAATTAGAAAGTTGTGGGATGGGTTGGGGCCCTTCAGGGCATAAATTCTAACAAAATTTTATGCAAATGAAGTTGGAGATTTAGTGATCAACAACGGGATATAACATTTTCTGTGATAAAAAAGAACTGCTTAAAAAATGAGCTTGTGGGATAGTACAACTTTAAACATTAACACGTGGAATCTAAACCATATACAATTAAATCAGAATTTGAACAATTGGTAATAAGGAAATTCTTCATGGATCATCAAATTCAACACAGGTTTCCTTGACAGAATCTGCAACGAAAAGGTTGTAGGATGGTACAATGCTAACTTTTCTTGTGACGCGTGATTAATTTGCAATCTGCCCCAAGGGACAATGAGTAAAAAAAAGACAGGTCCAGGGGTCAGTCTCTTCAACTTAAATAACATTATTCACAATGTTGTATCTTGTGCTGTAAACCACCACACACAATTTCCCAATCCGGTTTGCAACCGTGGGACCTTACAGCTAAAAACCTTTTTTCTGGAAATCTGTCATTGGGATTCGACTTCAAATTGTAGGTCCCCCGTGTTACTACCTTATCGCTGAGGAGAAACACGTGGCATTGGCGTTGCACAACAGTGGGACAAAAGGGCTGTTAATGACAGTGCTGTTGGTATCACTACACGCGTTGGGGTAGGTTTAGCATATCAAAGCGTTTCAGTCTTTCAATACGTGACATTATGAGGAAGTGTAAGGCAAGAATCGCTGAAGCGATTCTCAATGCGCGTTCTTAAAGTGATGACTTCTTCTTTGAGGGTGGGTATTTCTAAGTCGCGATATACGACATGGTTTGACACATACCAGGGCGCATAGTAAGCACACAGCATCTTCGACCGGAAACGCCGAATCTACAAGATATTGGACTCGTTATTATTACCTTGCACAAGATGAGTTTATTTTCCAAACTTCGGTGATATTGTTGTTTAGTAGCCAGTGTACCTTTCAATAGGTACGGCCTAGTTGACTGGTTTTTGTCATATATGCTTGAACCACGTCAGTTGAAGGCCGAAGTACTTTACATTCTGGTTTTGTGGAAGGGGTGTGATGTTTAACGTCACTTCAGAGTATGCTCCTTCTTAAGAGGGTTATGTGGGTCGATTTAGTTTTGAGGCGCTACAGATTCAACCATTTATTAACTTGGTCTTGGGTGTTCTTGCGGAAATTGAGAAGCAAGGATTGGATTCGGGTGTGAGGCCATTATGGCCGCATCATAAGCAAAAATAGCGATCACCGTATCCTAAAATCGACCGTGTACAGGAGGTACAGGATGAGGCCGTTCGCACTGCTCTGTGGGACTCTAGATTATAAAAGAGCTATAAAAGTGCGAAAATATCCATGTTTCACTAGAAACCATCTGTATTTCAGGTAGCACTGCTGCAATACTTTGCAGAGGAGATAGGATATACTTTTTGATGTTATAAATGGGACCTTGTCAAACGCTTAGGAGATGACGAGAAAGCAGCAGAGCAATATCTGCTATTCTCCAGGCCGTCTCCGATTTTCTTAGGAACTCTGTACACTTGCTTGATGGTGGAGTACTACTGGCAAACCCCAAATTGATGATTCGGAATGAAAATGGGTTTTAAACTGGTCAGGAAGCGTTTCTGAAATACATCTGATAATACAGGTAGGAGACTAGTCGGATTGTAAGTTATTTCTGTGTTACCTTCAACCGGTTTCTGTGTTAGTATTATTTCTGGTACCTTTCACTGTGAGGGACGGTGGCCCAATTTTAGTATGGTATTAACAATTACGGTAAGCATTTTAATTCCTTCGTATGGTAACTGTTTAAGTATTCTTCCTGTTATCACGTTATATCCGGGGGTTTCAGTCGGATTTTATTACTGTTCTAAGTTTTATTGCTCAATTGAAAGATTTATTTAATAGGTAGTAATGAAAATTTTGTGAACGTGTTTCCCTTCTGTGGGCAAGCCTCCATTGGAAAGGGTTTACTGCATCCCCGAAATGTTCAGCAAATCTGTTTGCCTCTTCTTCATCGTTTCTGGCCCTGCTCCCATCTAGCGTTCTGATGGATGTTTCATAAACTGGTGAGCGCCTTAGCTCTTTCGATACCTCCAAAGGGAGAAGTCAGTAGAAGCTATGGCAGAGAACATTTTTAGGAATCTTTTAGTACCATGATATTTGTCTTATGTTAGTAGATCTTTCGGTTGTTTACTAGGTCTATTATATTTTATCTTGTCGCTAGCATCCCGTGTAACATATCAGTTCTTCCTTAGCTTCCGTTCTTCTTCAATCTTTTTCTAAATATAATGGGGGCAATTGGTAAGATTTCCTAGTTCTTATTTGCTGGTATAGAGTTTCATTCATGTTGTATGGCTCTAGTGAGGTGTTCCATGGTTGTGTCTACGTGATTTTCTGCTTTTACCGGTAAATTTTTAATTGGATACCTTTCAGAATGTCTCGTAAAGCTTCCCAGTCAGTATTCCTGTTTTCAGCGCTGGTGGTTTATCTATATTTTTAATTTGAGAATCTAGGGTAACTAGGAGTGGCGTGCGGTCTGACGAAAGATCTAGGCAAGTCGGGATTTCCAGGTAGTTCTGTCGGCGCCTTTTACAATACACAAGTCTATTTAATCGGGTGTTTAATTCCTGCCTGTAGGCCAATATGTTGGCTGTCCAGATGAGAATTGTAAGAGATTATTGCTTTGCATGGCCTGATACAGTTTTCTCGCAGGAGTAGTAACAAGCTTGGAGTCCCAATGTTGGTGTTTAATATTGAAGCATCCTCTAGCTGTAAATGTGTGGCCAAGAAAATGTAAACAGTTTTGAAAAATCTCCTTTTTTAATTACCATATTTGATAAGCGTTATTTTGCAGTATTGTACTGTTGCAGTCTTCGCTACTACAGTAGTTGCCTACAATAGACGTAGTTTATTTTGGTAACTTATGATTTCTTTAATAATAAAGGCTGTACCTCCGGCAGCTCCACCATCTGGATGTTTGGATGTTTAGTATAGCATATTGCATATTTGGTAATTTTTATATGGCTTCTGTCTGTTAAGGAGCTTCCAATATCAACATGATATCTATTTCATGGTTAATAAGAAAAGTTTTATTTCCTGTCTAAGATCGACCAGGTCATCGGCATCCCAATGTTAATATTTATGGCATTTGTCGTGATAGAGTCAAACTTTAATTAAAAGTGAGTATGTGGAACAAAGCAACACTTACTATTAATAATATGAAGAATACACCAAAGTTGAATTAGGGATTAACTTTGGGATAATGTAATATTTAGCCGCAGCAAAAGAAAACAGAAAATTCAGAAATTAAAGGTTATTTAAGTACATGGGTTTATAGAGACGAAAAGGCGACTACAAAGAAAGAAACCAAACGCAGATTGGGACAGACAAGAGCATGTATAAGATAACTAAACTCAATTTTATGGGACATAACCAAGAATACGACAACCAGGATATAAATACAACGATACAAAGCTTTATTATGTATAGGGCAGTGGTATGGCAGTCAACAAAAAAGCAGAGAAGATTACTGCGACGGAAATGGAGTTTTGGAAGAAATATTGTACATTAGCAAGACTGAACAGACTAGCAAACGAGGAGACACGAAGGAGCATAGGAAGCGAAACAGGCGTCACCATGAAAGGGAAGATTGTTATGGCAAGGGCATGTTGAAATAATAGAGGAAAACAGATGGATAAAAAGGGTTACGGGGCGGTGTTGCATGGGAAGACCCGAGGATCACAGCGAGGCGAAGTCGATGGGACAATCGAGAAGAACGATAGGCAAGATGGAGATTGGTAAAACAGAAACGAATGAAAGAGGTATTTGAGAGATGAAATACAGATACTTTCCGAGTCATCTAATCCAGCAAGTTTTTTCTTGGTGTAACTAAAAAGGAATACAAGGGAGATTATGGAATGATACAAGGTTAATATTTAAAATATAACATTTCAAGGGAAAGCTAAAAATTTCGGCAAAATGTGATAGTAGAGTGGAATCTATAAGACCCAACAAATGACCCAAACATTCCTGGTAATAACTGTATATTAAGAAAGATCTACATGGGTTATCAAAGCGAACAACTTCCATTCCTGTGGCAGGAATGTTATAACGTTTAGTCTCCGAAACAGGAAATAATCTAATTACAATCAAAGCATAATTGGAATTAATTGGATAGTAAGTATTCTCGAAGTCATCAGTTTGCCCACTTTCATTGGTATTTAGTAGAATTTATGTTTAAGTCGGATGGTGCAGCGTTGAATCTAAGAAATGAAATGTATAATGCTTCTGGGGAGGCTTCAAATTTTGTTAACAATAAGATTTTAGATGGGGACAACAATAGTTTAAATACTGAGATGCAACATTGTTCTACTAAGGTTAGAATTTTCTTTAAAATGCTTTAAAATTGAAAATAATTGCAGATAGAAACATATTTTATACATAAAATATTACAATCTTCTGTTTCCTAGAATCAGAAATATGTTGAGTAGGACACAGTGTTAATCTTTAACAATTGGCTATTATTATATATTGCGAAAGTATTTTATATGCAATTTCATTAAATAACCTATTTTTCATTAATTGCACAATAAACATTCATAAAAATTAATCATTACAATTAGTAAACAATTTATCCCATAAGTCTGCGACCACTAGCAAACTCAATCGATAACCGTTTGCTTTAACTATATTACAGTTCTTTTGCCACGTCAACTATGCGAAACTTAGCAGCTGTTTTACTTGGAATTTTAGCTATAGCTAATGTATGTCGAAATTCTGCCGAGTATATGTTTTAATTTTATCATATTAACTACATTCTTCAGCTACCTGTACCGGGGAAGGCTAGCAGTGAACAAGAAAAACTCAAAGAGCTTCTGACCCATACAAATAAGATACTGCACAACCTCAAAGAAGTTGCTGTATATATCAAGGAACTAATACAAACGATTATCTGGGTATTAAGTTTTCTATAAATTTGAATTAATTCTAGAAATTCTCAAAATCCTAGTAGAGGGGAAATGTCGAAATCGCTTCTAGAAATTCAATTACACTTCTTTCTATATCTAAATGTTTTGTGCCACAATTTTTTACAGTACCTCGCACATGCTCTGTTTCCAAGTACTAGCCCTTCTGATACAGCTGAAATGGTGGCGGAGGGATTAAAACAGTTATTGGAATTACATCACGATAGGCTGAATTTCTACGTAAACATTTTCTGGAAACTGGTTAAGGTGATTTTTCTAATCTCAATTACGGATTTAAGAATTGAATAATTTTAAATGGCCAAAAGAAAATACTTCAGTTTGTATTTTCAGAATCTTGGGGTGGTCCTGAATTAGGCCTAATCGAAGTATAGACAGCAAATAACTAGAAGAAAGGGTGGATGAACAATATGTACTAGTATGTAATAAAAAAATAAATATTCGTACATCAGTTTATTGTATTTGTTCTATTTCCATAAACGTTCTTAATAAAACCCTACCTATAGAAAATTCACAGTCATTAATGTTTAATATATTTGTATTAGTTTCAATGGTATATCAATAATTTTTAGTAACAATTCGGTAACTTTCTTGTTTGGTTAATCAGATGCATTATTATATATAAAATACAATAAACTAATTTTCTGCTGGCGCATAGTTCAGTGGAATTGATTAATAATATAAAATTAATTATTTGTTTATTATCATATTGCTATGCTATCTTGTCCCTAATTGTTTATTTAAGCTTAGAGTCTATACTATACCACTACACTATTTTGTTTATGACCGATTTTTGTTAATATGATCTTTTCCGAAAGTTATTTTGTGTGGCTACGCTGTTGGATGCTGATTTTTCGAGACCACAAACATGTGTTTTATGGTATTTGTTAATGTAGTAGCTTTTAAAGATTTTTCCATCCCTATTTGTGATTTTTTATTTGCAAACATACTTGTTTTAGAACACATGTTTCTACATATGTAAAGAATTATGTGTTTCATAAGAATTTGGACTTTTCCTGTGTGAATTTTATAATGCTGTTTTGTACTAGCGTGTACTATCATTGCAAGAAAATGTTAATGCATTTGAAGGAAATAACCTCCACGGAAATAATTATCATAGACTTAATGTGAAATTAAAGAAGAAACATCTACGTAGCTTTGAAATAAATTTAACTAACTGCAACGACGACTCTATCATCACGAAAGGTGTGTAGAAGTGATCAAAAGTTTTTTACTTATCTGGATGGAGAGAGAACAGCGGAAGATTTCTGGGGAAATATTTTCTACAAAAGGTGGTCGTTCAGCCATCTGGAGGTTAGCTTAATCAGGATTGCCAACGTAGTTCATCAACACAAGTACATCTGAATAAAGGTGGGACAATTCCAAGTGTAGTGAATTTATATTAAATATTGGTAAACTATTTCATTTGATAGTTTTAATGTGTTTGTTTTTTCTTATGTAAATAGTGAAGCACATTTTACTTATTTCTCGTATGACTTTAATTCAATTAATCATCTGTGATTCTACTATTTATAGCATTGAAATATAGTTATAAATTTATATATCAAATGGCGCTATATTTGAATTAACAGCATATTATCCTTTTATTTTCTCATTCATTCATATTACCGTTCCCCCCACCTAAACCGCTTTCGCATTACTTCAGGGGGGTGTGGGCGCCCATTACACACTAAACATTCATGCACATGCACCCTAAACTTAACTTCGCGAAATGCGGTTGCGCCAGTCGGGATTCGAAAGCCCCAGCCGATCGATCACATTTCGCTGTGGTCTCGAGTGGCACTACTCCGCCGAGGCCCCTACAGCATATTACCCTAAGTTGAAGAGTTATTTATTTGTTTGTGGAAATCGCCCATGTATTAAATTATTATTAGATACACCAACGTGGTTAATGAAAATGTTAATAACATCAAATTATAATCCTATTTATTATTTATTATTATAAATAATTAGAAGGGCGTACCACAACAATATATATTATAAAATATAGTAGCAGTTCTACTCAAACATTTTCGCATATTTTGATAAAGAAAAAGACACCTTTACATAATTTCATACGGGATCTGGAAAATCCTTAAGCGAATATGCATATATATTCAAGATAGATTTTAGACATAGCAACCAAACGCCAGACAAAACGTTTTTGCATAAAATTAAGGAACAGCTCGATCAAACCGTTTTAGAGTTCAATGCAAATTGCAGGAAGCATAAGGTTGAGGTGTTAAATTGAGCAGTAAACGGGACAAGCCTGTTCTAATATTGAGCAAACCTTTAATTACATGGCTATTCAAGTTATAAATCGCCTTCATTTATAGAAAGTTCCTGCCAAAGTCAAACTGTCTATTGTTGCTTGTTATGTTCATTTTGGAATGTGCCGCTTTGTATGAATTAATTTCTTAATTTGTTTGCCGCTTCGTAACAATTAATAACGTTATTTTAATTGCAGTCTTATTTTGGGTTACCATTTTCGCTATTTTGTTTTGTCTTGAAAATTGAGTTATGGAAGGCCGGTTCCCTTAAACCTTGACAGTTTCTTTTGTGTCAAAATTGCAGACTCTTGTTTTTTCCGTGCTCGATCTCGAACGCTTCCCAGAACTCACGTGTTAAAAAAACTTTCCAGAACATTTCATAACGTTTCGTAATATGGTGCAATGGTTTTGGAGAGTAGAAATTCCCGTTGCATTTTTAAGGCAGTCAATTTTCGATCTCTGATGGCTCCGGTTGTCCGAAAACTCCATCAATCGGGAACCGCAATTACGTTAAGTGGTGCACGGGCGGCCCTGGGGTTTTTTTTTTTCGAATGGTATCCGTTATATGTGTTCCGTCTCGCTGTTGTACCAAGGGGTATTTAACAGACCATCGGCTACTGCCGGATTAATAGGAAGCACTGGATTTATCCCCCAGGAAAGGCAATTCCGTGCGAATTGACCGGTCGCCGTTAGGCGGGTTATTTTCGAAGCCCAGCTTCCGTCGCTCTGCGGCTATTTTGTTTTACCATTAAGGAGTCAAGAACGTTATCTTCCTTCCCTTTTTTTGGAAATCGCCGCCATATTGTGCCTGTCTCGCTTTAAGCCATCCACCGGAATTCAAGGTAAAAACTCCCAGTTTTGTGTTGTGACCAAGAAACCTTTTTTGCTCGCGTCAACTTGCAGACTTCAAATTTAATTTCATGTAATTACAAGAAAAAAATGACCTTCGGTCGCCATATGTGTTGTTAAGTTGTTTTATAATAAAACTATCAGATTATATTCTATTTTTGTGAACTTCTGCGTCACTGGTGAAAACCCGTTGCACCAGTGGCGGCGAGTTCTTTCTCTGAATGTTCAAGAATTAAAATTCTGTAATTCGAACCTTTTGTGTTACAACTTGCCATTTTATTGTATATTTTAACCATTTCATTATATGTGCTTTAAAGTTTACTGTCTCTTATTGTGTCTTTTGTACTTGTTGGTGTAAGAATTTGCAAGCTTTAAATATATAGGAGGAGGCACAATCACGGTAAGTTCCGTTCCCGTAAGCTGTTGGCTTCTCGGCCTTCCACGAGGACCTACAATCAGCTGGATTTGGAAGGTGGCGCCCATTTATTTTGACTTACCCTGTACACAACTAAAGATTTTCTCCCATAAGCGATTTTCACGAACTCCGCCTACTCCTCTGAGCTAAGCCGTAGGCCCTTTTCCATCAAGCTAGTTAAGAATCGTCGAAAAAGCTCGATTGGCCCGTAACATGCTTATGTACTTAAGAAAGTTTCAAAACAAAGTCTTTGAAAACAGAAATGTGTCTTAGCAGAACTAGAGTCGTCGAACTATATGAAAGATTGGAAAGAAAAAAGTACTTAATATCTCACACTTAGCAACTATTTCAGTTGCAAAGTCATTGGCATTTCTTGGTCACTCTCCTATACAGTGACTTCAATCATTGTAAAAAGTGGAGCATAAAATAGGATGATGCAAAGGAAGAAGCGGGGAAAAGACGGTGTCAATTGACGCAGGATAGAGAGCATTGAAGGAAACTGGAGGAGCCTATATCCAGGAGTGGATTTTAAAGGGCTGCTGGAGAAGAAGATTATAGAAACAGCAGCAAAAATTGAAAACTCATTTATTGGTAATTAGTACCAAACCATGATAATAATGTACGTAGAATGTCATAAAATTAAAGTCTGGCACAATTACCAACTGCATACAGATAAGAATTCAATAGTAATGAAAAACGTCATCCATTATAAATTGCTTTATTGTTAATTATCAGGCTCCACCTCCCATTAAATCAAGCCCAAAAGCATTTGGCAACCATGTTCCATACAGCAGCTGTTTTTCTTGGAATCCTTGTGGTAGCTAATGTAAGATTGAACATAAGGTAACTATACTGAATATTAACTACTATTTCCTTTTTTAAGCTACCGGCATCGGGAAAAAGTCAGGTTATCGAAATTCGAAACGGTATGACGGTGTTCCTACAGCAACTTCAGGGAATTGTGAGGGATTTATCGCAACTCGGAAATCACGTCTATTACGTATGTTGTTTTCAAAACATCAACTGTAAACTAACTTTCAATTGTTTTAGCCAGTCCGTAGTCTACTTAAATCCTCTGGACATCCCTGTAAATACCCAAAACAATGGAAAAGAGTTCATGAACCTACTACGTGGAAGGCTTCCATTAATTTCTGATAGTTTGCGGAAAATTGCCAAGGCATGTATCTGATACATGTTCACATGTTTCAAAAACCTAGCTTCGTATGAAGTCGAAATATTACTTTGTTTTCTCTAATCTTGCATAGCCTGTTATACATTTTTATAATTTCAGTAACGGTGGATAAACGTTTAACAAGAAAAGTTCTATGTATAGTTTATATAACACTAATATTTTTAGGGTCTTTCATCCATGATTCAGGGGGCGGTTACAAAAATGATTCACGGGTAGAGACTAAACCAGAAGACGCCGTCAACGAACGTCTAGATGGAAGCGAACTTTGTTAAAATGTGATATTTTAATAAAGGAATGTCTTTTATAAATGTTAGTATTAGTAGTAATTAGTATGTAATACCTGTTTAAAGCAGTAGATATGTCGAGTGAACCCTTGTGGTGGGTGGGGCAGGGGGCTACAAACCTAAAACGGGGGCTCAAAAAAAGCAAAAAGGAAGTGGAAATCTAACACAAAAGCATTTAATGATTCTATCTATTGATGCAATAACAATATAAAAAAGATAACTTAGAATTCATTTTATATATAAATCAATAAAATTTTTAAAATAAGCGTCGTTAAATAAATTGGCTGCGCTTATGGGAAGGTATTACTATTGCAAAATATGCCGGGCAGCTAATTAAAACTAAACAATGAAAGTAAATAAAAAATTAACGGCTTTCTTGGGACTATCTTGTAGACCAAAAGCTTTCATATGATGGTGATACACTGAAAACTGACAATCTTGATTCTCTTTCTATATTTTGTCTTAAAGGTAACCACTGCAGAAAATCCGCGTTCACAGAAATAAGATGTTTGAAAGTGCCATTGTATTCTAGTGGTTAGAGCAATGGACTCCGGTGCGGAAGGTCGGGTGTTTAAATCCCTTTCCTAACGGGCGATCTACCCAGTTGCTGTAAATAATGGGGTTCCTGCGTTCGAATGAATAAGGGGTTATAATGCGATTGTCTACTGCGCGGTTCCCACCACATCACCGAATGTCATGAATTTGGCATGCGATAACCGGGTGTGAGAGCAAGCGTACCGGAGCTCTGACCTTCCGCTTGGCCCTATTTAATAGAGAGTATTATATCCATTATTATATATTATTAAAATGTTGAAACTAAAAAAAGTGCACGTAAAATTCTTAACTTTGGCATAGAAAATATATTATCAACACCATTCCAAATTTGAAGCAATGAATTAGATCCAAAGTGTCTTCTGATTTCGCCGCTTGCTACGAAGACCGTTATTTTCTTTTAATTTTGCTGCTTCATATTAATTAAAATCTTATTTTAATTTGATATTTTTAATGTTTTTGTTTCTTCTTATAGGGAAGCGCAGGTCATTTGGCAACATTTTATTGATTTATCGTATGACTTAAATTCATTTACCTAGTCAGCTATACTATTTATAGCGTTGAAATATAATTATCAATTTATATATCAAATGGCGTTATATTTGAATTTACAGCATATTATCCTGAGTTGAAGAGTTATTATAATAAAAATTTTAATAACAACAAATTATAATACTATTTATATATTTATTGTTACAAATAATTAGAAGAGCGTACCA